>JASANE010012999.1:0-46743 GCA_030248225.1 Trileptium ribeirensis
GCTAGCCTCCCTGGGGGACCTCAGAAATCATACCCGATACTAGACACGTACGCAACCCTTCGGGCGGGGTCCGAACACACCCCGTGAAGCGCGCCTGCGGCCTGCTAAGCTCCGTAGCTTCTTGGGTCTGACCAAGAATAGGCTCAAAATTTAGTATTCACGGTCCACCCTTGAGGTTACGATAGCCGGGTCGTATGGGCATGGTGTTAGGAAGTTGCGCCATGCAGCTGCGTCACCGGTTATTACAAATATGTATATTCGGAGCCAAGATAGAACTTTCAGGTAAACAGTGTATTTAATTTTCAAGTAAAATATAAAATTTATTAGGATAGAATCTAACACTGCCCCATATGCATGAACCAAATGCAGTAAATGTAACGTAAGACTGTTAGTTTGACGGCGAAAATTTACTAGTGTAAAAAACCGGACCACTTGCACGGCCTAGCCGTTATTGACTGTTGAACAGAAATTCTAAAGTGCCTTGAGAAACGTATAAATTTTGCAGTCTTCAAACTATAAACTATGTTATGAAAATGGATTTGAATAATGCCACCTAGTTCCGATTCTCTTCGGGGTTTTTGTAATCGACCCTTCATGACCACTGCTTATTAATGGTAAGTCGTGCGCCGAAAACTGAGTACGTGTGAAAGTGATGACAAGTAAAAGATCGTTAATGATACAACTTGGCAAGAGCGGGAATGGTACTATTTTAGTCGCGTCTGACCATCAAATCATTTAGCAGTCCTCATAGAATTTTTCAATGACCCTAACGCATAGCTGAGTGTACCGCTCTTTTCCAACGTATTAGCTGCATAGCTATCTGGCAACGAATATCATAGGGAGTTATAGCTCATAGATTACTGGCGGGGTACTACGCCATTTGAGAAAAGGCCATATTTTATAAAAAAAAGCTTCACAAACTAGGAAGACATCTGTAGACAGCTCAATGTCTTCAGGAATGTTGTAGCTTAGAAAATCTCAGTAACAGACATACAGTTGCATGTGGTAATGTGTTGTATCATACAATATGTAGTATCGTTATATTTATGCAGTTCATTTGTATTTCGCTTATAACTTCGCTAATATTTATCATTGTATGTCTTAATTTGGCATGCATCTTGTCCGTACTAAAATCGTTGTATTCAGAACGAACATTAGCCTTTTTGCCCTAACTAGCAAAGTTCATATTCTTTGCCTTCAAATTTTCCAAACGAACGGTAGAACGAGCACATTTGGAAGCAAAATTGGACCTATTTTTCGAGCTCAATAGCTAAATCGACATCGCGAACTTGACCCTTCGGAGAAAATGCGTGATATCCCGATCTCGATTGGTATCAAGATCAACGTACTTTCCGCTTAATTGTGTCTCTCGTTCGTTTAGCATTGTCAGATATGTCAACATATTGTTCCTTTATAAAATGCTACCCTGGTGGCTCGTTTCTAATAACGTGTCGTGTATCACACGTCCTATTGCATAAACGTCTTTTGACATAAAAAGCAGAAAATAACTTCTCACGGTGTGTTATGTTCGTTTCTGACAGCGTCTATATGTTACATGTAATGTCCGTTCTGACTAGACAGAAATCCACGCTACAGCATGTGGATATCAGATCTCTACCATGTATCGTTCAGCCCTGATATTAACACGAAAGCAGAAGGCAGCAGTGCGACAGATTGGTCCCCAGAAATTATAACTGCTCAAGCAATTACGAAACACGTAATAATTTAGGTCTGTTCCATTTAACTTTTTGCGGCGGAAGTGAAATGCACGCTATGCTGTTCTAGATATACTAAGCGTAAGCCTTAGTCTTAGCCTAAGCTAAGGGCCCTATATGAGCCATGTACTAAGCCTAAGTTGGGGGGCTGCACCCCAACCCTCTGCTCTAAGCGGTTTTTTTCTAACGTTATAACCAACCTCCCACTTCTAAAGGTGACATGGGCCGAATATATTATTGAAATCATTAGCAGAAACTAGTAACTCCATCCGTTCAATACGGACATGATACGTCGGACATTAAACTTACAGGGACCGTGGGAACCCTGTGGAGGCAACAATGGTCAACCAATTGCTAGCGGAATACGTGCCCAAAGAAGGCTAGATCGAGTCTAAATTTTACACAGTTCTGATGTTGGTATATTGAACATATTCTCGATATCAAATCACAATTAATCAAGCTAATCAGTCAAACAACTTCCAAGTAAGATCGAGATATGTAAGAGCGGTATGACATTGTCACCTGTGAACGAGCAGATGTCAGTATCAGCAAGCTTCCCCGGGAACCCGAGCAATCATACCAGCACTAGACACGTGCACAACCAATCACGTGGGGTCCGAACGCACCTCGTGAAGCGCGCCTGCGGCCTGCTGAGCTCCATAGCTTCTTGGGTGTGACCGAGAAATGAGATAAATTAGCACAATTCCCGAAAAAATTGGTCCACCTTTGAGGTTGTGATAACCGGGGTCGTATGAACATGGTATTTGGAAGTTTCACCATGCACCCGAGTCCCGTCATTCTACTCAACTAATAAAAATTTAAACGGACAAAAATTTACAGGATTCCGGCTTTGTTTACTGCTAGTGGTGGAGGGATGTTATAGAAACGAATTCTCGATTAATATTCCATATCCTCGAAATCGTCATGGAAATTTCGGTGGATATATCTATGGAAATTTGTACGACATTGTTATCCACTTTTAAAATTTTGCAACGAATACAGCGATGGAAATATCCATGAAAACTTTCACAAAAATTTTATTAAATAATAACACTTCGCAGCCGACACAGTTGAAGCACATAATCTTTAACTGTGACCCTTTTGAGCTCATTGGTCCACGACGAATAGTAGGTAACCAACTTGTACATAACTGCAGGTCTGTTGATTTAATGCTAGGCATCTCCAATGCTGTACTTCCAAGACACAGTATTTCCACGACATTGTTATTCACTTTTAAAATTTTGCAACGAATACTGCGATGGAAATATCCATGAAAACTTTCGCGAAAATTATATTAAATAATAACACTTCGCAGCTGACACAGTTGAATCAAATAATCTTTAATTGTGACCATTTTGAGCTCATTGGTCCACGGCGAATAGTAGGTAACAACTTGTACATAACTGCAAGCCTGTTGATTTAATGCTAGGCATCTCCAATGCTGTACTTCCAAGACACAGTATTTCCACGACATTGTTATTCACTTTTAAAATTTTGCAACGAATACTGCGATGGAAATATCCATGAAAACTTTCACGAAAATTTTATTAAATAATAACACTTCGCAGCTGACACAGTTTAATCAAATAATCTTTAATTGTGACCATTTTGAGCTCATTGGTCCACGGCGAATCAAAATTTAACACCTTGTACATAACTGCAAGCCTGTTGATTTAGTGCTAGGCATCCCCAATCCTGTACTTCCACGACACAGTATTTCCACGACATTGTTATTCACTTTTAAAATTTTGTAACGAATACAGCGATGGAAATATCCATGAAAACTTTCACGAAAATTTTATTAAATAATAACACTTCGCAGCTGTCACAGTTGAACCAAATAATCTTTAATTGTGACCTTTTTTAGCTCATTGGTCCACGGCGAATAGTAGGTAACAACTTGTACATAACTGCAAGCCTGTTGATTTAGTGCTAGGCATCTCCAATGCTGTACTTCCAAGACACAGTATTTACACGACATTGTTATTCACTTTTAAAATTTTGCAACGAATACTGCGATGGAAATATCCATGAAAACTTTCGCGAAATTTATATTAAATAATAACACTTCGCAGCTGACACAGTTGAATCAAATAATCTTTAATTGTGACCATTTTGAGCTCATTGGTCCACGGCGAATCATAATTAACCACCTTGTACATAACTGCAAGACTGTTGATTTAGTGCTAGGCATCTCAAATGCTGTACTTCCAAGACACAGTATTTCCACGACATTATTATTCACTTTTAAAATTTTGCAACGAATACTGCGATGGAAATATCCATGAAAACTTTCGCGAAATTTATATTAAATAATAACACTTCGCAGCTGACACAGTTGAATCAAATATTCTTTAATTGTGACCTTTTTTAGCTCATTGGTCCACCGCGAATAGTAGGTAACAACTTGTACATAACTGCAAGCCTGTTGATTTAGTGCTAGGCATCTCCAATGCTGTACTTCCAAGACACAGTATTTCCACGACATTGTTATTCACTTTTAAAATTTTGCAACGAATACTGCGATGGAAATATCCATGAAAACTTTCGCGAAAATTATATTAAATAATAACACTTCGCAGCTGACACAGTTGAATCAAATAATCTTTAATTGTGACCATTTTGAGCTCATTGGTCCACGGCGAATAGTAGGTAACAACTTGTACATAACTGCAAGCCTGTTGATTTAATGCTAGGCATCTCCAATGCTGTACTTCCAAGACACAGTATTTCCACGACATTGTTATTCACTTTTAAAATTTTGCAACGAATACAGTGATGGAAATATCCATGAAAACTTTCACGAAAATTTTATTAAATAATAACACTTCGCAGCTGACACAGTTGAACCAAATAATCTTTAATTGTGACCCTTTTGAGCTCATTGGTCCACGGCGAATCGTAGTTAACCACCTTGTACATAACTGCAAGTCTGTTGATTTAATGCTAGGCATCTCCAATGCTGTACTTCCACGACACAGTATTTCCACGACATTGTTATTCACTTTTAAAATTTTATAACGAATACAGCGATGGAAATATCCATGAAAACTTTCACGAAAATTTTATTAAATAATAACACTTCGCAGCTGTCACAGTTGAACCAAATAATCTTTAATTGTGACCTTTTTTAGCTCATTGGTCCACGGCGAATAGTAGGTAACAACTTGTACATAACTGCAAGCCTGTTGATTTAGTGCTAGGCATCTCCAATGCTGTACTTCCAAGACACAGTATTTCCACGACATTGTTATTCACTTTTAAAATTTTGTAACGAATACAGTGATGGAAATACTCATGAAAACTTTCACGAAAATTTTATTAAATAATAACACTTCGCAGCTGACACAGTTGAACCAAATAATCTTTAATTGTGACCCTTTTGAGCTCATTGGTCCACGGCGAATCGTAGTTAACCACCTTGTACATAACTGCAAGCCTGTTGGTTTAGTGCTAGGCTTCCCCAATGCTGTAGTGGCAGCGAATAATGATAGCCATGTTCAGATCCAGGTACTGCTAGATTTAAAATTGACTATAGTTATTGTGAGATGCCATGGTATATGCTTGTTAAAGTGTACGCGTAATAAAGCAGCTAAAATATTGTTAAGTTATTGCACGAGTTTTCATTGGATTTAGCCGAATTCTGAATTTAATAACTTGTAGCTGTGAAACAAAAGTTCAACTGTGTTTGGATACAACTGTGTTTGGCTGACATAATTACACATAATGGTAAATAAATTGCATGGAAATAACTTAGAATATTACAGTGCAAAGTAAATAGGCAATAAATCGATTTGTATCTTGCAATACAAATCAGCGTGGCTTAAGTTTAAACATAGAAAACACAAATCGGCAAGAGATTGATTTGTCTCTTGTGTAAATTGGGAAAAAAAATTGGCTTTTATCTTGCAATGCAAATCGTCATAATTTCGCTTGGCATTTTATACTATTGAATTTCAAAAGACAACTTAGAATGTGGACCAGAATACACATCACTAGAGATATTTTTTCACCTAGCTCACCTGCTTCTTTACGGGGATCTAGAGCCATGGTTGTGACTGACTGTAGAACAAGCGACACGTGTCCGAATGTGACCCGCCCTTCAGCGATGAGAATGTCTAACTATGATAAGTTAAGCTATTAACAGGTGAAATAGTAGGTATTGAACTCGCGAGCGATAAGTTCAAACCTTTGGCATCATAATGTGACCCGCCCTGCGGCCATAAGAATGTTTGACAATTATAACTTAAGCTAACAGGTTATATACTAGGTATTGAACTGGCGAACGAAAAGTGCAAACCTTAGTCATCATATTTAGCGGCGCAAATTATATTACAAATGTCAAGGTAACACATCAGGTAATTCCAAAAAACGTGAACAAATTGTTGAAAATTTTATGTATTAGGCAAAATTATTACAATATAGGAATGCAAATTTCCGCGGAAAATTTAATTATTTCCATGGATATTTCTTTGCATGCCACCCACGTGGTGGTTTAGTCTGAGAATTAAGCAAAAACTGATAGTTTGTATATTTGTGCACGTTAGTAATATTAATACAGATACAATTGTTTATGCTGACATTGGGTAAAGTAACTTTGAGGGGCGTTACGTTATTACGTTAGAAAAATGAACCGCTCAAATCGTTAAAGTGTGTTGGGGTGGTACCGGCGCGGCAGCTTACGACTGAGGTTTAGGCTTACCTACTATGTCGAGAACAGCATGGACCGCATTTTGATTTACGCCCCTCAGGGTTACTGTGACACAGAAATTTATAAATACTTATCGATTAGCTATTAAGGTTCACAACATATCTTTAATGTCATATATCTTGTCGCTGACGGTTGGTATATCAGCGAAAATTGTCGCGTTTGATTGTCGTTTCTTACGGCCAAAATTTCGACCAACTCTGCGTCCCCGACTGCATCCATTTTCTGGTCCTGAAACATCAAATTTGTTCAGCCGAGAAATAAATAATTGGCAAAAGTTGGGTGAAATTTCTCAAAACATGAGGGTACAATCTACAAAAATGATTCCTCAGAGGATCCTTATCAGTTTTCAGCAGTCTCGTTGGAGGATCCCCCTGACGTGACCATACCCGCCGATCCAGGCTACCAGCGGCCCCTGGGACCTCAGAGCGTCACTGTGTGTGTCGGCTGTGACAGATAGCATTGAAATTTCATTATTTTCACTGTAGCGTAGCTTATATACTTGTTGCGTTTACGGGTCAGGCTTAAATTGTTTGTGTTTTAATTACGGACTGAAATAGCAAATTCTCACACACTTCACATTAAATTTCATTATTTTAGCTATAGCGTGTTTTTGGAACCAGCGTGTTTTTGAGTCCTAGCGAGTGCTACAGTTCCAAAATATAATCTCGTGTAAATAGCTAAACATTTATTCATAAACACATTGAAACCGTCAACCGCTGAAATAATAATGTGCCAGCAATGAAAAGGGTTACATCTAAGTAATCCCGTGACCCCGTTGCATCTTAACCCCGTGATCCCATGACCCCGCTGATAATAAATATATAAAAATATATATAAACACTTATACACAAAGAATTTTTAACTTCTGAAATACATAGAATGATTAAAATTATGATTTCATTAAGAAGAGATTTGTTTCCAATATTCCGAAGTCTCCGTTATCCTAACCAATAATCAATTTGTTCTAAGGAAATCAAGTATCACCACAAATGAGTTCACTCCAAATTTTCGATGTGTAAACGCATAAGCCTAAGCTTACAAGCGTCCTTACATTGTTAGGCAGGTCTGAAATCTTATTGACCCACTACTCCAAAGAACAAATAACAAGACACCACGGTAATGAACGTAATAGCTGCTTAGAAGTCACTCAGCTAGGTGCGGATTTTTTTACTCAAGACTGTTGCGGTTTCAGAAATTAATACCGATCTTTTGTATTTTGGTCAAGAAGGGTTGATTTTGTAAATTTTACATTTTTGTGATCCTCATGACCTCCCGTGATTATTCCGCACCAAAAAATTGTTAGATATATAGTACTAAGTAAATGGTTATATGGAGGTGAGATCTTTCTATGTAGAGAGTTTGTAATTTCACCGAAGATTTTTTATCGGGGATCACGGGGTTATGCTGCATTTACGTTATAAGTTGCCCGTCACGTGGAAGATTTGTCCACGTACAGCCTACGTAACACCGTTAACGATATAGTGTACAGAACACCAACAGTATATTCTAAGCATTTATATATGGTATTTCGGATACTATCAGCATAAATGTATGGTGTCATGGACACCCTAAACTTCTAGCTAGTGGTGATAAAAATCCTTTGGGAAGATGCCTTGTTGTTTTCCGTAGCAGGAAGTTTATACAGTATACGCTCTGACCATGCACTTCCTACGCAAAGCTTTAAACGGCATGGCTTATGGGATACAATAAATTAGCCTAAATAATTTGAATTTTCACTTAGCTAAATTTCCCGCCATTTTTAAACCACTGCTCAAACATAGGGTGTCGAAGACACCATAGTGTAATGAACATGGTATCTGCGACACCATTACCTGTGCTGCGTAGTATAGTCCTTATGACTACCATGCACCATGGTATGGTCTTGATCACACAGAGGCAAATCTTCCACATGGCGGGCGTTTTATAACGTAAACGCCGCATTAGGCTATTGACCCTGTGTCCCCGTGAGAAATTTGACCCCAACTGACTCTATGACACCGTGGCCCCGTTCCACTGCTGTGCTGTACACGGTGTCATGTGTTCAAATATATATATAAGATATCCATGGGGATGGGGTTTATACTACTAGGGCTCCAACCCCATCTCCTGCACAAAAATTCAGCACTCTGTTAGCCGTGAGGTGCGAAGAAAATTTTGGGGAACTTGGAAAAATTTGGCGGAAAATTAACATAAATTAGCTAAAATTTCGCAAAATGTTAGGACAAACAGAGGAAAAGAAGCAAAAATATGGGAAAATTATGCCATATTTTTGCAAAATTAGGGAAAAATATACTGCTATAAGTTTGGAATGTTTGCCGCTATCCTCAGACTCACCACTTCCGACCTCCACCAAAGCCGATAGACCTCGGACACCTATGAAGAATCCGTTTAATTAATTATTCCTTATTTTTAATGTAATTACCTTAGGCATTTGTTTATTACATTCCTATTTCAAAATGAGATTTAATCTGTGTTTCAAGATGCGTGAGGTTCCAGCATTAAGTTACTGTGTGTTTGCAAATACCACTGACGCATAGGCAACAATACATACTGCTTATAATAAAAACACGCAAACCTGGCAGTCCAAGATCTTCTTGATACGCGCAAAATGTTCCAGGATTGCAGTAATTGCAGTTAAAATTAGGATTTACTAATATTGGTCTCTGTTCCGAAATGACTGCTAAGTCGTTCACTGTGCATAATCGTCGGAAGTTTGTACCCTGGTCACGGCACCAACAGCAGTGCTAAAACTGATTATATTTAATGTAATATTGCAATGGCTACGGTGCACGTTAGTAATGATTATACAGATATAATTGTTTATGCTGACATTGACCCTTCTAAGGAGTGTCACGTTACTACGTTAGAAAAATGGACAGCTTAGAGCGGGAGGGGGGGTACGGGCGCAGCAGTGCTCGAGTGAGGTTTAGTCTTAGCATATATACCGAGAACGGCATGGCCCGCATTTTGATTTACGCCCCTCAGGGTTACTTTGGCCCACAAATTTATAAATATTCATCCATTAATATAAATATTAATCTAGCGTTACGAAAGGCACACGCAAAAATACATAATCACAGTCGAGATCCACTGACGTTTTAAAGATGTTTTAAACTTCCAATTGTGCTAGAAAGTCTTGGGTCAGTGGTATATAAACGCAGCAATGGCACATAGTTCATGGATCACCGGTTTGAACTAAGTTTAAAAAAAATTATGTTTTTTAACAGGTTAAGCAGTGCTTGCATAAGATATACAGTAATCTATACAAACTGAGCTAATCTTTGGCCTCCAATAACACATACCCAAGTTGTGCCACTGCTAAAACCGAAATTTTGTGTGTGCCACTTATCGGCGTTGCTACGTAACACATTATGTGCATGCAGCAGTAATAGAAATTGGCCGAATATTGCACATGTTTATTGGTTTTGTAGGCAACTATTTTGATATTT
The DNA here is from genome assembly GCA_030248225.1 of Trileptium ribeirensis. Lineage (NCBI taxonomy): Eukaryota > Metazoa > Nematoda > Enoplea > Enoplida > Thoracostomopsidae > Trileptium > Trileptium ribeirensis. The sequence goes on from JASANE010012999.1 coordinate 9,876, forward strand.
TAATTTTGAGTGCGCAGTATGACAGTTCCATATATCTCAAATATTTGCTTACATGTTTTGAACACAACAGCTATTCTGTCACCATTAACACATTCTGTTCTACTCACTTCGTGATGTTCAATTTAACAAATAGTTACACTTGGCTTTTGTAATTTACTCAAGTGAATTAATTCCACATAAACATGATTTTTTTAAATTCTGCAGATGTTTTGTCATATTATGGTGCTGATATGTGGTTTCCATATTCATTTTAAAAGATCTTAGGATCTCTAAAGATGAATGGATCAATAAAATAGAAACGAATAAAAATTATAATTGGCGATTGCTGTTTAACTGCAGTGGACTTTATACATGGCAAAGATGAATATATAATGATTCGTACAACCACAAAATGAATCGCTGATGAAGATGCTTAGGCAACGTTGAAGGAAATATATATAAATGCAATTAAAAAAGTAACATATGATCAGGTGATATCTCTAGGTATTTTGTTTAGGGCCGATTCAATTTTTAACTATATCTCATTTTTATGAGTCCTAAGAGTTGTCACGTGGTGTTGACGATTGAACCGCATGGATGTATAAACATGAATTAAAGCATGATTGAATTAATAATACGTGCGTAGTGTTTATTTTAGACTATATATTTTTAAGACTATAAGCAGTCTTGGCGTATTCACTTGCAGTATACGGCACAATCCAAGTCATGTATATAAATGCCTTAAAACTTTAGCATATCTGAGTTTAAGCGCCGAAAGCGTGCATTTTAAGGAATTTTTTCTTCTAATTTCTTAAATGTGCTACCATTTCGATCTGCATAAAATATTCATTTCGAAAAATTACAAAACACATATAACATTCACCCTTTGCTAACGATGTGCTATGTTTGACGAGAATGTATACTTACGTCTTCGTAACAACGCCATCTATCAATACCTTGTCTGAAAGGTAATGGACAGTTCCACAATTGATTTCCGTTTGTGGGGCAATGGAAACCATCTGGACTAGCACAGCTTTCTTAAAAATAAATGCAATAAGCAATATAACGTCTTTAACGACTCCAAACGTAGAAAATCTTTTGTGTTGAATGAGTATTTTTCAACAAGAATTTAGCGTCAAATTGTGATATTACACCAGCTAGAGCGAAAATATGAGCAAAAATAGAGTGGATATAACCAATAGTGAGCCAATAGTTGATATGCGGCAGTTGTGGAGGAGTTATATTATTATTCGCAGCCGTCATACTGTTTCATCGTTTTTCTATTTAGTCAGGTCGTGTGTTATGTCGTACTATTATGGCGGCAGTATACAGTAATAGTTGACATTACCTGGTACAACATATCGCTATGTTACGATACAAATTTTGACCAATATAAGAAGTGATATCTAGCATGTGCAGTGCAATATTCTGTGTGCCAACGTTATCGTCGCGTTGCCCTTCAAACATTGAGAGTAACCTGCGGTGTGAAAGAGTAGGGATAATTGACAGACTAAAACTCCGGAAATTTCTTTTTGAACACGAGATAGTGCTAAAACATCGGCCTAGTATGTTTTAGACGTTTACTATTTGTAGCCATATGTGCACGAAAATTTGTATCATTTTAAATATTCTTGTGGTTCGAACTATAATTTTATTAAAATCTGGAAGCCCAGATATTGATTCCGATTAAGTTTATTTCTCTGTTTCTTGAAATATAAACCAGGTGTTTCTGTGTATGTTTATAATGAGTAGATAGAAAACCCCGGTTTTGGCCCCCCTCCCGGAGGAGGTTGGGGTGATGAGTCATCGATGTCTGGTACGACATGGCACGTGTGTATTTTTGTTTGTTTATGTGAATAAATATACAACTTACGACATGAAATAGCACATTATCCGCTGTGTGGCAACATATATTCTGTATAAATGTAAACAACAAAAATAATCACAAATTACATGACTTAATGCTAGTGTGACAGGCGATTATTGTTTAATTCTGATATTTAATATTAACATACAGGATGACGTATCAACAGAACCAACAGGAATTTCGACAGAGCTCATTAAATATGTATGGTAAATATATTGCTAAATCGTCATTTACAATAAATAAACCAAATAAGTCTGTAAATTTATGACTGTTGCCAATGTGTTGTTTTGCCTACCACAAGACGCTTAATAGGGGATGCGGAGCGACACAGCATTTATGGAGGTGGAGTGATTTAGCGACACAGCATTTAGTATACAATATTTATTACTTATGCGCACTACATATCTCAGACTACTAAAGGTGGGAGCACCCAACTCACCTCCCCCGTTACACCCCCCTCCCCCACTTCTATACTATGACCAATGCATATCAGTGTTGTGATATTGTTAAAACATAAAGACTTCTGTTAAAACGCGTCGACGACGGTGAAAACAATGCGGTAATATATAAAAGGACGCACTTTATCAATGACAAATGGCACAGCCATACTGGAGCTGAAGCGTAGTTGCTTTATGACATCATTATGGCTGTGTAAGATATGATTACGAAATAGGTTTAGACTGATAGGGGTCGAGATGACATCATTTGATGGTATGTGCTCTATACGACTAATGTGTGTTTTTAAAAGTAGAGTGGAAAACAGATTGAGCTTTATTTATTTTTCGCGTTTTCTCGGTGCTCAAGTATTAATTAACAGCGTTAGTGAGAAGGTTTGGATTTTGTTTTATTTGTTATGATTACGTTCCTTGATATAAGATCTTATAATCTTTGATTTGATGGTATGTGCTCTATACGACTAATGTGTGTTTTTAAAAGTAGAGTGGAAAACAGATTGAGCTTTATTTATTTTTCGCGTTTTCTCGGTGCTCAAGTATTAATTAACAGCGTTAGTGAGAAGGTTTGGATTTTGTTTTATTTGTTATGATTACGTTCCTTGATATAAGATCTTATAACATGTACACTCTTTAGGCATGTACATAATGTACACATGCAGGTATGTACATAATGCTGTAGGCTTTTGTAGTTCACCAGCAGGTTTGTAGTAATATGAAATTTGATAGTTAGTTTGCTGCATCCGTTTACTTATCTACAGTATATGCAAGAATAATAATCTGTTTCCCAAAAGATTATGACCAATTTTTTTCATCATGTTTTGTTACGTTTCCTCTCTGTGTATCGACGAAATGAGCAGTACCAGTAATTGTGCAGCCCATACATATATTTGTACTCGAGGATAAGAAATTTGGTAGTTGTGATAAAATCATTCTATTGCTCACTTTACCACCAATAATTCTGCATTGATAGGAGTGTATATATGTATCGATATATATTATCGCGTATCCCTCGATAAATGTATACAGCTTTTCGACAGTTCCAAAGAAGTTTCGAGCTGTAACCTTTTTGATGCAAGTGTCCACGATGACTAGGTTAAGGCAATGCGTAAAACAGTGCACGTAATAGGCTTTGTTACTGACCTCCTTTACTTGCGCTTGAAGTCCTGAATATTTTCCAACCATTGCTGCGCAACCATCATACCCCTGGGCTCTAATGTTCTCCATGGAAAGATTATGTGATTGCATAAAGTCTCTGAGTTTCCCAAACAAGGAACTAGCGTCTGCATTTTCAGCGTGAACCATATCCAAAAGTGCTTCGATAACATCCCCTCCGTCGTTGACGAAGTGGAGAACGATGGAGAGCTGATCTTGTTTCGATACGTCAGGTGTAGTATTTAAGCATATGGCGAAGTATATCACGTCTCTGGTGGTCCATTATTGAAATTAAACTTCAAACGCACGTGTTTATCAGTATATGTGGTCATTCCAAGGTCATATTGGAAGTAGTCGAACCAATCAGAATGGAGTATTTTACGCTGGCACGGGGTGTTTGGAAAGCAACCAATCAGAGGGTACGTTGTGGTTAATGTTGGCACCGTTCCAAACTATTCAGTATATAAGCAGCAGGATCTTGGACTTTCCGTCATTCAGTGACTTTTCAGTCGTCAATATCGGTTGTTCTCTTGCTTTTTAGATCTCAAGTATATAAATATTTTAATAATACACATTTTAATAATAGTAACAATAATCTATTAATAGAACCGTTCTAATTTCTTAAAAGCTATGGCATTCGTATGCAATATATGTAGCAAACAATTCACAAGGCGTGATCATATGGCTCGTCACAAGCAAGCAAAGCATGATGGTGTCAGGCTGGAATGCGATTTTTGCAGGACCTCATTTACCCGCGCGGACAACCTTCAAAGACATGTCAGAAAATGTCACTCGTCTACACAACATTCAACCGGAACTCGTCAAGCAGCAACAGAAGCACCAGTGCAAAATGTGTCGACAATCACACCGACACGAATAACAGCGGTGGCACAGTCTTTATCAACAACAGCAACCACGGCAGACGAGCTTGATATTATCAAAGATCTCGCGCAGCGCATCATCGATGACGATCAACCAGCAACAAAACGACAACGAATCGGTGCACCAACGGTCGAGCATCACGGACTCAAGCGGGAAGCGGAGATTATCGACAAACATCAATCAATGAAACTTCTCCGATGGATCAAGGCTCTCAAGGGCTATTTGAGGAGCTATTACATCCAACCGCTTCAACTATCACCGATTTGAATAACTTCTTCAACGAAGCGCGACCGCTGCTGGAACGATTACTACAACGTGGCACGGATAGGGGTGTCAAACTATGGATCAATGTCGAGTGTACATTACAAAAATTGGATGGTTCACATCTTACAGCTCATTTATCTGTAAAGCTCGAATCATCCTACAGGGCAGCAACATTATCAATGAAGTCACCGACGTTTTCAACGAGTTAGCGAAGAAATTTGAAGACTTCGAAGCACGCGGTTCCGGCTGGACCCTTCAGGCCGTGCGGCATGCAGATGTTCATATGAGCATCTACCGACCATTGCGAGGATCGTCGTACAAAGATCTACCTCCGCCACTTCGGAACAAACACGCGCTGCTCAATGTTCAAAACGATGACACCAAATGTTTTGTTTGGTGTGTTTTGGCGGCTCTACACTACATCCCAAAGAATCCTCAACGTATCAGCAATTATCGATCGTTTGTTACAGAAGTTAATATGGATGGAATACAATTTCCCGTCAAACTTCAAGATATCCCCCTATTCGAGCAACAGAACAATATCTCTATTAATGTCTATGGTGCTGACGACGACGGTACAATATATCCGTTATTTATTTCCAAAGCACAACACCAACGCTACATCCACCTACTATTATATAAAGATCATTATTGTCTCGTTCGCAGTCTCGACTCTCTTCTCAACTCCCAGCGTTGCGATAGTCATAAACTCTACTTTTGCGACAAGTGTCTTATTCCTTGCTATAGTGAACAGCAACGTGAACATCACATCATACAATGTCGCAACAATGAACCTTCACGCGTCGATCTTCCTCCTCCCGGCTCAACACTCCAGTTTGTCAATTTACACCGTATGCAGCGAGCACCCTACGTCATATATGCAGACTTTGAGTGTTTGCTACAGAAGGTGGATACGTGCTCACCTTCAGCGACAACATCATACACAAACATTTATCAACGACATACTCCGTGTGGCTACGGTTTATTGGAGGTATTCGGGTGTTGCAACGACCGAATTCAGATCGGCGAACCCATTATCTACCGAGGTCCTAACCCAATCAGCTCCTTCTTGCAAAATGTAATCGAGTTGGTTGAAGAACACCAGGAACAAATGATAGCAAACCAGAGAGCTATAATAATGACGGATGAGGATCGATTCAATCATCGGAATGCGATAGATTGCTATTTATGCGGTGGTGTTATGGAGAAACAAGTCAAAGCAAAAGATCATTGTCACATTTGTGGTCGCTACCGGGGAGCAGCTCATATCAAATGCAACGTCGGTTACCGTCTTAGTCGGGATGTTACAGTCCTATTCCACAATCTACGGCGATATGATGGTCACCTCATTATGCAAGAAATCGGAGCTATATGCAAGAATAAAAGACTGGAAGTTGAGTGTATTGCAAAAGGTATGGAGGATTACATGACTTTCGCGATCAAGCAAAAGTCCAAGAAACAGAACAGAAAGCAAGAACGGCAGTCTCGCGGAGGTGGAAACCCCTTTATAATGGATGAAGCAGACTGCAGTGATGATGACGATAACGAACCGTGGGATGAAGGAGTTGAAGGTGTTGATTTCATATTAGGCAACGACGAGGACGAGGAGGAATGTGAAATTGGGTGGAAGATTCGACTCATCGACACGTTTCAATTCTTACCCTCTTCGCTAGAAACTCTCGTCGAAAATCTCAAACGAAGTGATGGTGATCGATTCAACGCAATGGAGCAACATTTCAGCAGCAAAACAAAATTAATGTTGAGAAAGGGTGTTACCCATATGAGTACATGGACAATCTTGATCGGTTCAATGAAAGATCGTTACCCCCTCAATCGTATTCTATTCATCGCTCAACGACAAAGGGGTTAGCGATAGCGATTTTGACCATGCTCAGGCTGTATGGAGCGAGATGGCTATAAACAATATGGGGGAATACCACGACCTCTACCTCACCACAGATGTCCTATTACTTTGCGACGTATTCGAACATTTTCGTCTATTTGGGCTCAACAAATTTCAGTTGGATCCGGTTCACTATATTACCCTACCAAGCTTCGCGTGGGATGCGTGTCTGAAGATGACAGGGGTTCGTCTAGAACTTCTATCAGATGCTGACATGTATTCCTTTTTCGAGGAAGGTATCCGAGGCGGAGTGTCGGTAATTTCCCATCGGTATGCGAAGGCGAACAATCCCTATGTCGAGGGCTACAATAGCAACCAACCAACTACATACATCATATATCTCGACGCGAACAATTTATACGGGTGGTCAATGGTGCAAAATCTACCTTGTAATGGTTTCCATTGGCTCACTCGTGAACAAATAGATGGCTTAGATTGGATGGCAGTCGATGTAAATGGTGATACCGGCTATGTCCTCGAGGTAGATTTGGTGTATCCCGATCATCTACACGATCTTCATAACGACTACCCCCTCGCTCCAGAACGTCTCAATGTGACCGACGAAATGTTGTCCCAATATTGCAAGCATATCAAAGATTCGCTCAATGTCACCAACCCATCGGTCGAAAAGTTAGTTCCCAACCTTAACAACAAGCATCGCTACAAGCTTCATATAAGGAACTTGCAACAATACATCAGGCTAGGATTGGAACTCAAGGAAGTACATCGTGTGGTCGCATTCAATCAGAGCAGTTGGATGGATCCTTATATATCATTCAACACAGCGATGCGGAAGAACGCACAGAGCGACTTTGAAAAAGATCTCTATAAATTACTCAACAATGCGGTCTTTGGAAAGACTATGGAAAATGTACGAGGATACGTCGATATCAAGTTGGTCACCAACGAGCACAAGTATACCAAATTGGTGGCGAATCCCCGCTACTCAATGTCATCAATATTCAACGAAAACCTTGTAGCTGTTAAAATGCATCGGAAATCAACCAAGTTGTGCAAACCAATATACGTCCTCGATCTATCGAAGAGTCTTATGTACGAATTTCACTACAGCTACATGAAGGCTCTATATGGAAATAAATGCAGGCTTCTCTTCACGGATACCGATTCGCTGTGCTACAAGGTCAACACCAAGGATATCTACGACGACATGCGAAGAAATGCACCATTCTTCGATACCAGCGACTATCCAATTGATCACCCCTTCATTCAACAACAAACAAAAATGTCCTCGGCAAGATGAAAGATGAAACGGCTGGACAACCTATCACAGAATTTGTCGGGCTGAGGTCCAAGATGTACAGTTTGCTGGTGGGTGATGAAGAGAAGAAACGTGCGAAGGGAATCAAGAAAAGTGTCGTCAAGAACAATATAAGACATCAATGTTATGTGGATACCTTGGTTGGTGGTACCAATTCAAAGCACACTATGAATCTTATACAATCTAACAAACACATAATGAATACAGTGACTCACAACAAAACAAGCTTATCAGCTTACGACGATAAACGTTATATTATGGAAGATGGTATCAGATCATATGCTTATGGACATTATGAACTGAAAGGTGAACAATTTTTACGTTTACTTTATGAAATGTGTAATAACCGGTGATTGATAATGTATATCTTTATATTAATTTGTATAAATGATTGTACCAGTGTATGATTATGTGTAATATATTGGTATTTGTTATATCATTCGTTGAATAAATGAATGAACGGTACGCTGCTTTTGTCTCGAGCTGATAGGAACCACCTGCGCATCGTGCATGATGTTAAACATGCAGGTCTTAAAAGCTTTCATTATCTTATTTTGATAATCATCATCTTATTTTGATAATTATGGATGACAACCTGAAAACAATTTATTACGACCCAACAAATGTTGCTGGTTTTTCCACAGCACCAAAAGTTTACAAAGAAGCACGGAAACGTGGTCACAAGGTGAAACTTGGAGATGTCAGGGGCTGGCTTCGAGGTCAGGAAACGTACACGCTTCACAAACCTCGCAAACTCAGGTTTAAACGGAGACGTACCGTGGTCAAAGGTATGAAAGACTTGTTTCAGGCGGATTTGGCAGACATGTCTAATCTGTCGACTTACAACGATGGTTTCAAGTACTTGTTGGTTGTAATTGATTGTTTCTCAAAATTTGCATGGGTCGTTCCCGTCAAGAACAAGACGGTCCCGTCAACGCTAGCTGCATTAAAATCAGTATTTGAACAGTCTAAACCTCAAAATTTTCAAACCGATAATGGTAAAGAGTTTGTAAATAGTCTGGTATATGGCTATTGCAAGGAAAACGGTATAAATGTGTACACCGCAAAGAATAAGGAAACCAAGGCAAGTATAGCTGAACGTTTTATACGGACACTTAAATCTAAAATTTATAAATTTCTAACAGCTAACCACACACGCAGGTACATTGACGATCTTCAGTCTCTTGTCAACAGTTATAACAATACCAAACACAGTTATGGGTTTATTCCATCTGAAGTATCTGAGGAAAATGAAGACGACATTCGAGAAAAACTTTTCCCAGCTCAAGACATTGATGTTCGGTATAAATTTCAGATTGCTGACGTTGTACGTGTTTCAAAAGAACGACTTCCGTTCGAGCGTGGGTTTAATCAATTGTGGTCCCAAAAAGTTTTTACAGTTATTGAACAGTTTCCATTTAACCCTCCCGTTTATGAGATTACTGATGCAAATAATGAAGTGATTCTGGGAAGATTTTATGTACAGGAGCTGCAAAAAGTAAAAGTTATGGGTGACACGTACAAAGTAGAGAAGATTATACGGAAACGCAAGACAAAGAGGGGTACAGAGGACCTTGTGAAATGGTTGGGATACCCGAAATCTATGAACTCGTGGGTACACGAAAAGGACAAGGCCCTATGGGTAGCATAGGTACGGGTACATAGGTATGTATACAGCGTACATAGGTATGTATATAGGGGTACACGGGTGCAGATATAGGGGTACGTAAATGGGGGTACAGGTGTAGGTAAATAGGGGTACAGGTTTACGTAAATAGGGGTACAGCGGTACGTAAATAGGGGTACAGCGGTACGTAAATAGGGGTACAGCGCTACGTAAATAGGGGTACACGGGTACAGATATAGGGGTACGTAAACGGGGGTACAGGTGTAGGTAAATGGGGGTACAGGTGTAGGTAAATAGGGGTACAGGTTTACGTAAATAGGGGTACAGCGGTACGTAAATAGGGGTACACGGGTACAGATATAGGGGTAAATGGGTACATGGAAGGGTACAGGTGTAGTGCAAATATGAGGGTACACGGGTACACATTGAGAGCTGCGCAGGGGTACATTTTGTACAGCGGTAGTACATATCAGTATTTGTACCGTAGAGGGTTGTATTAGGGTACATTCGGGCTACATAGGGGTACATTCTGTACCCATAGAGCTACACTACCTACCCATAGGGCAACATTCCGTACCCATAAGTTCTTAAAAAGGATAGTTACCAGTAACAATTAATTATGGATCATGTATGTATCAAGTGTAATCGTGTTTATACTTCTCGTCAACATTTGCACCGACATAAGAAAAGTTGTGGAGTTCAACCGCAAGGTTTACCATCAGTATCTGAAATTGATGTTCAAAACGCTAATACTAGTGGTATACTGTTACCGCTGGAATTACCGTTTACATGTGTTGTAAGTGGGCAAACCGGGTGGGAAAGACTCAATGGATCTATCGGTTACTGAAAAATGGTCTTTTTGATCAAAAAGTAGATAAAATTTTCTATTGTTACAGTATATTTCAAGACATATACACTAGGATGCTGACTGAAATTCCAAACTTTGAGCTTTATGAAGGTATACCAACTAACTTTCCAATATCACAAGGTCACACAATATGTGTTTTAGATGACCTTATGCTGGAAGCAGCGAGTGATAAAAAATTAGCAGCGGCGTTTTGTCGCATGCGACATAATAAATTTAGTACTGTTTTCGTCACTCAAAATTTGTATCATGAGGGCAAGTATATGAAAACAATAACCCGAAACGCACAGTATATGGTTCTGTTTCCCAATTTCCGGGATCAGTCAATGATTCACACCCTCGGAAGGCAAATGTGGCCTTCAAGACCTCACTTTCTCTCAAACGCATTTGAGCAAGCAACGAAGGAACCGTTTGGATATTTGTTTCTTGATTTGAAATCAGCAACTGAAAATGTATTGAGGGTACGACAATGTATATTCCCTGACGATGAGCAGTTGTTTGTATATTCTTAAAAAGGATAAAGATTTCTAAATATTTAAAATGTCTCGAAATATTGAGCGTAATTTACCGGCGTTAAAGTTTCTTGGTGGATCATCGTCGAAAGTAATTACAGCTGTGATTAAATTAGCACCCGTATCTCTACTCCACGCATTTGCTGAGATTGCATATAACATAGTACAAAACACCACAACCAAACGTAAAGTTCTTAAAAGCATTGCAAGCAAACGAGTCTCGGCTTCAAGAAAGAAGAAGTTACTTAAACCTACTGTCGTCAAGCATTTGATTAATTACTTTAATAAACATTATGGCACGTAAAATGGCGGTGGTACCGGTAAGTTGGTTGGATATTATGAAGAATGGTGGTTTACAAGATAAAGTACCAGTTAAAAACGAAGTAGCTGTTTATGAAACAAGTGAAAAACCCGACTTGTCACTGATGTTTCCTAAAAATTTACGAAATAAAGCTAAATTAATGTTAAACAATATTAAAGATTTAAAGTTGAATGATAACAACCAAGTGATTTACCCAGACAAGGCTGTTGGTTCCAATATTTTTGATTTGGTCAAATACTTTGTCTCAGATGTCAACTTTTCACCCCCTCGACCTCTTGATTCTGAAAAATTTGAAACGCTACTGGGCAGTGTACCCCAATCAGCATTTGGGAGGGGTAGAAAAAGTAGAGCTGTGGAACACAAAACAAAATGGAGAACACTTTATTCTTAAAAAGGCATCAACCAATCAGCGTTGAGATAGTTAATATATAAAGTCTTGCATTCTCAAAATCTAATCAGTCGTAGTTTTGCTTTCATTGAAATCGGTCGTGTTTTATTACTCTCAGTGTTACGTTAGTTTTCACACACAACAACATTATTAAATAATGGAACATACCAAATATTGTACTACAACCGACGGTATACCTCTCGTATTGTTTCGATCGGGATGGAGCGTGTTCAGCAATTTCAATATCGGACGGATAACGATCGACGGCGTGAAATACAATTGTGTGGAGCAGTGGTACCAGAGCGAGAAGGCGCGGTTCTTCAACGACATGGAAACATATCAATTAATAATGTCAACATTCAAACCGTCACAACAGAAGAAGCTGGGTCGTCAGATCAAAAACTTCGACGCGGAGAAATGGTACGACAATGCGGCGTCAATAATGATGATTGGACTACGGGCAAAGTTGGAGCAACTACCTCATGTGCGAGCGGCATTGATCGGAACGGAGCAAGCAATCATAGCGGAGGCGTCGGAATGGGATCAATATTGGGGAATCGGGATCAACATTCAGGATGCAAACAGCAAGGACGTGGAGAAATGGAAAGGAAAGAACATTTTGGGTGGACTTTGGATGGAAATTCGAGACGAAGCGAAATAACTAATATGACAATAACTTCAAATGTTGGATGTAGTGTTGACTTGATGTACTTATCATGTGAAATTGATGATTTTGATTATGATATGCTGCGGTTTAATGGTGGTATTTGGAAATTTCAACCCAGTGGTACAGTTTTACTATTTTCAAATGGAAAAATGGTGTTGGTAGGTGTTAGATCAGAGGCAGAAGGTAGAGAAATTGTGGTTAAGGTGAAAGAAGAAATTGAGAAATTGGATTACCGATGTATTGAGGAATTGGCGATTGAGCTGAAGAATGTGGTTGGTATGTTGAGAAGTGGGTTTAAGTTGAATTTACTAAGTATTTATGAAAGTCTTAGACACCAGTACACGGTAATGTATGAAACAGAACTGCATAATAGCATGAAATTAACCCTACGTAAGGGAGTAGCTTTGATTTTCAGTAGTGGGAATGAAGTGATAACAGGTTGTAAATGTGTAAATGATTTTTATTTGTTGTGCAATACAGTGTATAATATTCTTAAAAGGCTTCAATAAAATATTGTAATCAATCATGGAAGTTGTAGTTGTTTGTGACGTGAGTGAACCAGTTGTCGAGTTTCCAACGGCATTTTGCGCAACCAGAGTTAGAGTGTTGGATATAGAGCTTCCCGATAGGTATGTAAACATACAAGGAGGTACCATTGAGTATTTTTCAAACAAGTCGTGGAAACAATTTAAAGTTGAAAAGGGACATTATACAGTTGATAATCTACTCTCATACCTAAACATGTTCAGTACCAGCATTGAGTTTACTGTTAACCCGTGCTGTGATATAGTTAGTGTATATTTGCTAGATAACGCAGAAATAAAATTATTTCCCGAAATTCAGGTGTTGTTTGGCTTCGAAAACCCTCATTTGAAAAATGGTAGACACACCGGGAATAAATGTGTGGATCTTAAAAGGTACAAACCTACCTTTCTTATGGGTTCATTTGTGAAAGATAGACTAGTGAATGGAAGATATAAACCATTGCTACATGTAATATCAGCACCCAAAAATACCATATCGTTACACTTGAATAATTGTATGTTTAAAGTGTTGGGTTTTGAGGTATTAGACTGTGAATTTAAACCCGTGGAGTTTTTTCAAGGAGCAAAAATGGTCATTAGGCTACAGTTCTCATAAGTTCTTAAAAAGGATTGATGCAAGTGTTATACATCAATATGGCGCTACCTTTATGCTTCAATTTGTCAAAACAATTGGATGCAGTAGGATTCAAAAGCGTTAAGAAAAATGTAAAGAAGAAAAGTCTTAAAAAGGATCGTAAGAAGAAGAAAAGCAAACATGGCAAACGAATGCGGCGTCGAAAAACTTAACTGGCAGGGGAATCAATACCCCGTTCAGCAATCGATCATCTCGACACAGCTGGTGGAAGTCGCATGTGAAACAACGTTACCAAGCATAGATACGGATGATTCGTTTCGTTTTAAAATTGGTGAAAGTGCTTTTGATTTAGTTGATATATCAGAAATTTTTGCATATATTGAATTTCAAATTATAAAGGGTGATGGCAAAGAGATTAAAGAGGCAAATCTTAAATTTACACCATGCAATATGTTTGGCTACGCACTTTTTTCTTCAGTTGAAATGAAAATTAATGGAGAACCAATAACCTTTAACCAAAAGCATTACCCTTGGATGACGTATATATTGTACATGCTACATATGAGTGAGGAGCAAAGAAAACAATATTTGACAGGATGTCTTTACAAACCCGATCAGACGTATATGTTTGATGATCTACAAGATAACAAAGGTTCTGTTTATAGGAATGCGTTGACTTCAATGTCACAAAAATGTGAACTTTACTTTCCTATCATTACAGACACACATTTAACACCGACTTATCTACCCCCAAAAAGTAGACTAGAGTTTAAATTTACTCGAAGCTCACCATCACTGATATTATTACATGAACCAGCTAATAAACTTTTAGTTCGAATAAATGATTTTAAACTTTACATACCAAAAGCAAGGCTAACAAAACAAGCTCTGGAATATCAAGATAAAATTTTAAATAGTAGTGGGGTTAAATTTCCTAGTATACGGTACAAGATTCAAACGCTATCAGTAAATAAAGGATTACAAAACGTGGATTGGACAATTTTTGAAGGAACATTACCCCGTAGAATATACATTTGGGGAATAACACAAGAAGCGTACGCTGGTGCACCAAAATCAAACTTGTTTAAGTTGAGTTTACCAGATATGAATAGTTTTACCGTGTTTATGAATGACGATAGATACCCGTGCAATATATCTTTACCGTGTAAGGCTGGTGATGATATGAGATTGTTTTATAATACATTATATGCATTAAACGGTAGAACAGAGAATTTGGGATTAACCGAAGTAGGTTTTAGACAAGGTGCAGGTTACCAGATATTTTGTATTGATTTGAGCAAAGATCATAGCAGTGACTGCAATTATCTTTCAAACCCACCAGATGGACAAGTTAGACTTTCTATTGATTTTGTAGAGGAATTGAAAAAGGCTATTGTCATTTTCGTAATGGGAGAATTTACAGCTGAATTGAACATAAACTCAAATAAAGAAGTGTTTTGGAATAAAATGTCTTAAATAGCTTTAGAAAACAGGTGAATCAACCATGGATAACAAACGTTTCATTCCATTGTATGCTGTATTATTTGTAGCTGTTGTTGTGGAGACGGTTATATTGTTCATAAGTGTAAAGCGCAGCACTACTACCACGTGGAACCTCGAAAATTGTACGAACATCAACGATTGGACAAACGGATCAAGCGAAAAATGGAACCCGGCAAAAGGCTACGATGTCAAGTGGATCAACAAAACGTCGTCAAACCTACATTTCAACGTTCGACTCAAACCACCGAAAGGTCTTAAATGGAGCGCACAGATGGTTTATCTATTCGACGTATTTGAACATTTGTTTATGAACTTATCGATACCTTATCAACACGGACTTATATTGGTACGATCGGTTGGAATTTATCGTGGATATACATTCAGCAACTATTATATGGGAGCAAGATTTGTGAAACATCTCGCAACATACGATTTGGATAAAGTGCTTCGTCAACGATACATTGGAATTAATATTCGTGAAGCTACAAATGGATAATTCGATATTGGAATATGTGCGTAATGCTTATCTCCGCGACGAAATCGATTATTGGCAAAACCGGGTGGATGAGTTCCGGCGGCAATGTCAAGCAACAGGCGATTATATCGACGGGCGATCGAAAGAGGAAGAAAATTTGATCATAGTTCAACGACGACGACAGGCGATTATTAAAGCGGTGGAATTTATAACGAAGAATGAAAACACTTTTAAACAGTCTTTGTATGAATTATCATTGTCATACCCATTGTTGTACGTTGATTATTATGATGATATTATTAAATTGTGTTATATGTTTGATTTGAAGTAAAAAGAAAAAAAACATAATGGTAGCCAATACCGTGTATACGGTGTAAAGCCATCTGATGATTCCCTTGGCAGGGATGAAATGTTTTTAAAAAGGCTGTGTATTATGCGACATTAAATCAGTTTACACTTTCATTCATCGAGAACGGTGGTTGGTTATGGCTCTCAACTTCAGTAAACACTTTGTACATGGTCATACTGGTCACGTTGCCAGTTGTAATTCACGTCTCATCAACGATTACAAAGCAAATATCTACGAAACGGTGTTCAATGGCGATGATCACTTCAAGCGGCAAGATAAGCGGATGGAACACTTTAAAACATTCAACGAGGTCATTGGTTATCGAGGACGGACAGGTGAACCAGGCTACATATTGTGTGTTGTAACGGAAGGCAATGTAGTCATAACGGCATTCATCTACGACCACCCAGTTCATGCACGGCGACGAAAGTATCAGCTGGTGTATCAGTATGGTGCTAAACGGTTGTAAATGAAGATATGAGATGAATATTGTGTTTTAATTGTATGTTTTTGTGTTTAATAAAAAATGAGAAAAAACGTCACGGCAGCCTATAGCCGTCTGATGAGGCCCTTGGTACGGCCGAAACGTTTGAACTAGCAATGTACAATAAATAAAATCTATTTATTACAGTATTTATGTATAGCAAGGCAAAATCCAATTCAAAGTTATATGTATGTTTATGTGTGTATGTATTTATATATGTGTATATGCGTGTAGTTATATATATATATATATATATATATATATATATATATATATATATAAAGTAGACATGTATACATATATGCCACGCACCTATGTACATACATTCAACCCTCACATGACTCATCACCCCAACCTCCTCCGGGAGGGGGGCGCAAAACCAAGACCAAAACAAGAGGTGAAGACATTGTTTCAAATATTGTTCCATTATCTGATCGCGGCATTTGTTAGGGCGTGCTCACATTGATCGGATGAATGCCGATCCCATCTGTTCCGATTTGAAATGATTTATAGCAACATTTCTTTGGGCCGGCCCGGCCCCCCCCAACTCCCCCCCCACCCGCACCCTCTCCCCCCCCCCCCCAATTTTTTCCCCCCTCATTTGGCCCCTGCCCGTAAAAAATTGTTCAGCCGCCACTAACCCGGACCAGCCCGGCCGCAATGGGGCCACCCTGCTATAGTTACAATATGTATAGCATAGCTTTAGAATACAATTTATTACATAGTTGCGCAGCTACATTCAGGCCTCTGTTCACTGCATTAAAAATTGAAAGTGAATTTTTTATTTTGTCAAGGGGAGTCTTACAAAATTTCAGTCGCTGTCTAGTATTTAGGAATATGGTGCGACGAACACCCTCTCGTATAATTCCATGTTACTTTGAGATCAACAATGTGGTTACTGGTTGTCTGGTGAACAGTTGAAATTGTGAGAAAATTGAAAAATATACTACGGCATTGATCTCAATTAACTATCTTTGTTATTTGAAAACGTGCATGTTGCAGGAGCTGACTGTTGATTTGAAGGTCAAGCAAGTATGGACGGATCCTCGCTTACAATTTTCACAAAAAGGCGCACGTTTAATAATTTTGAAGAATCAGGATACGCGTAAGATTTGGCTTCCCGATTCGGAGTTTGGTAACGAACAGCATGCTCCGGGATGTGGCGATGTTACTGAATCTGCCCGTCATATTGCACAACGTGGTGGACGCATTGGAATTTTTAATAGTGGAAAAATATTTCACCTTACAAGGTGTGTGATTTAAAACTTTGAAATAACATTGTCAATTCACTTGTTACTGGTTATATAGCATTTGGTTAACTTGTAAATTCAATTATGCGTGAGTCCAGTTTAGGTGCATAAAATTTGATTGTTGTTGCGTCAAAACAATGAACTGGATCGTGTAAAAATTCTCTATTGGAATTCTGCTTTCGGCATTCTCTCTAATGAGCTAACGTGAACAAGAGCTCCGTGATATACCAACGCAAATTGTTCGGACGTACATTTTCCGAATACTATACATGCACGAGGTTTGAGGTCCCAGGGGGCAGTCGGACATTGGGTAGGTGTTGGCCTTCAGCCTCCCAGTCTTGATTAACCGGTCGGCGGGGCGAAGTTCAGCGCCTGCGATGCCACCAGGAGTGGGTGTAAGCCGCCTGCCTGGGGATAAGCACTTTGAACCGAGGGGCATAATCCCCTCTACTGCCCCTAGGTGCATGTATGCCGAATACACACGTTTGTTCTCGCTCACCGAATGACATACTAAATCGTATAGCTATGTTTGCGGCCTATGAGTGTATAGTATTATATACACCAAAAATATTATAACCAGTATCATAAATGAACTTGACGATATCATAACCTGATTAACCAATATAAAGTGCTACCTGCTTCACTGAACTTGATAAATCGTTCGCTTTGTTACGAATAATACTGGGCCATAGATTTCTGATCGGGGGGGGGGGGGGTGAGAGCACGCGTAAAACTAAACCCACCAATAACTCAACCATATCTGTTAGCAAAAACATCTATATTTCTGTATTATCACGTAGGGAGTAGATTTAGCATGGGTGGGCTCAGCATGACTCGCCTCCTGCCCTGCCTGTGGAGCTGGCCTGTACTATTCTCCAACAAAAATTTTTACTTGCGATGTCTAAATATATAATTGACATTCAGGATGACGATCATTGTATTCTGTGACATGGATATTCGAATGTTCCCGCACGATACGCAGAATTGCTCCATTATTGTCAACAGCGGTAGGTTCTGATGATATTATTTTGTTTATGCATAATTTGACATTTTAAATAAAATTCGTCATTTGAAAGCTTGGTTCATTTACTAATTAGAAATATGCTCACATGACACCGAGCACTTTTTAGGCGGCATAGATGTGAAGTAAGTTTTAACACGTTTTCTTTCACCGTTCTTTCACTCTCGTGCAGAAAATAGGTACAGATTTAGCTTGATATAATGCAATAGTAATTTGATGGTGAGTATCGTTTGCCTTCAAAACATAGCTAAATATCAACGAAAAAAATGGCCATAAATTTAATTATAGCTAGTTCGATGTGTAAACAAGAAATGAGACCATATAATACTTGGTAAAATAACCCAGCCTTTTTTCGGCAATGTGGAGAGACATATGATAACGAAGTCTATATAATTCTACAGCTAAAATGAGTATCTAACCAACTAATTCTTAGTATCTATTTAAGCACACACGAACGACAGTAGCACATTGGCGATGTGTGCATTGGCTACAAAGCTATTGCTCTGCATAGGCAGTATATACGCTGTCAGTAGATAAGTCAGGCTTTTTTGGCATAGTACAGACATATGAATACGAAGTTCCCATAATTCTTCATATTAGTATCTATTTAAGCAACACGAACGACAGTAGGGCATTGGCGATGTGTACCTTGGCTACAAAGCTATCGCTTTGCATAGGCAGCATATACGCTGTCAATAGATAAGCCAGGGTTTTCGGCATAGTAGAGACATATGAAGACGAAGTTCCCATAATTCTTCAGGTAAAAGGAGTATCTAACCAAATCTCTCTTAGTATCTATTTAAGCACACACTAACGACAGTAGGGCATTTGCGATGTGTGCCTTGGCTACGAAGCTATCGGTTTGCATAGGCTGTAAACACGCTGTCAAAGTCTGACATATCGTCGAGGACGATAAAAGCCACCGTTCTAGTCCAGGCAAGGTATCTAAAAGATACATAGGTTCGCAACATACATGTATCGAAAAATCACGATGTACCTTGTGGACCTACCACCAGTTTTGATGACGTCGCCCAGTTTACAATTGCAATAAATTTTTTCACCTTGCAATAATTCGGATCATTATGTTTAGTTGACCCCCATAATGCATGGATGTCCAATGCAAAAGTTTTGCTTTTACGCTCTTACCCAACGCCTTGTTAAGCTACTACTAAAGGACTGCAATACGCAGTGCTGAGTCATGAGGCGTTTACGTTATAATTTGCCCACTACGTGGAAGTTTCGTCCACGTACAGCCTACATAACACCGTTAACGATATAGTGTACAGAACACCAATACTGTATTCTAAGCAATACTATATGGTATTTTGGGCACCATCAGCATTTATGTATGGTGTCATGGACACCGTAAGCTTTTAGCTATCGATAATAAAATTTATTTGGGAAGCTGCTTCGTTGTTTTTTTTCCAGTTGTTGGGAGTTTATACAGTACACGATTTGTCCATGAACCTCCTACGCATAGCTTTAAAAGGCACGATTTATGAAGTACAGTCAATTAGGATAAATAATTTTAAATTTCAATTAGCTAATTTTCCTGCAATTTTTAAACAACTGTTCATGCATAGGGTGTCCAAGACACGATAGTGTATTGTACACTGTATACAAGACACCATTACTTATACTACATAGTATATATTTCCGAATACCATGCACTATGGTATGGTCATGATCACACGTCGACAAATCTTCCACATGGCGGCCGTTTTATAACGTGAACGCCGCATCAACCCTGAGCTAAGTGTGCATATTAGTATGAATGTTTTCTCAAAACTAGTAGCTGATTTTCACAATAAACTTCGTAGTAACTACAAGCAAAGTTTTTGTTTTGAGCATTTGCGACGAAATTTACAAAACATTAACGAACTCTACCGTTAACGCATACCAGCTTCCGTCACGCATTATCTGCACGGTACACAAAACTGCTACTCTCCATCCCGCGCAACACCCGCGGGTAATTGAAATTTAAGCATAAGCCTAAGCTTAAGTCTAAGCCTAAGCCTCTTGGATCACCTCGCCCAAAGTCCAACCCAACACTAGATCACATGTTATATGCTAACGAGTTTTAAGTTTTATATGAAGCTGTTAACACTGACTTACGTTTAGCTTGGTCCAAACGAAACAGGACTGAGAATTTGTTTTGAACTACATATACATTTTTCGTG
The DNA here is from genome assembly GCA_030248225.1 of Trileptium ribeirensis. Lineage (NCBI taxonomy): Eukaryota > Metazoa > Nematoda > Enoplea > Enoplida > Thoracostomopsidae > Trileptium > Trileptium ribeirensis. The sequence continues at coordinate 30,419 of JASANE010012999.1, forward strand.
CACGACTGTTTATGGAATTTTGGTTTTTAGGACTCTATTCAATGTCAGATATAGTATTTTCGGACAAGGCTAAATTTATCATTCGACGACGAGACTTGGCCCAATACACGGTAACAAATGTGGAAGTTCGCCGCGAAATATCTTCGATGCCGATGGGTATGTTTGTTGTTATATATTATGTTTCACAAATGGCTGTTCAACAATTTTGAATCGCTAAGCGACTTTTTGAAATATATATTTTGAGAATTTTACCTTCATTATGGTCGTTGCATAACAGCCCGAGTTTTCACGAAATCTTAAATACTTCGCAAGGGCTACAACAAGGGGAAGAAAGTTAACTTAAGGGGCGATCGGATACGTGTGTAGCTTGATCTGGACTTCAATTTGTGTATAATTCGTTGTTGTTATAAAATAAACTCTATGTTATCATTGTACTGTGTTGATATGATCACGCTCCACCCGCCCAAGGTGCACGAGGTGATTTTGCATCTTAACGGGACTATCACGAACCCGAGTATCCGGTCGACCCCATCATGCTAAAATGTACAATGTTATTGTGTATTCTTAATATATAATGGTACTGTCTAAAAGGATGAAGGATGCATACACGGATGGGCCGGGGGTAACGGCCGGAACTCTCCACGCTCATGCTCATGTGGTAAGTCAGTGATTTTGGGCGCCCCAAGGCTGATCCCGGTGCCCATTCTGAACGTGGTATGAAACGAGTTATGTATAATGTATCGTACGCTGCGTGTCAGGACGGGTCGGGTTACGCGCGAAATTGTATTCCTTGGTATTTACTTTTGGAAAGACTTGCCCTGACACGCAGGAATTGCAATAATTTGTCGTATTTACATTGTAATGACGTTTAATGGAGTAGGAACCGAGAATAGGAATAAAAATTTGATTTTAACGGCCCAAATTTAAAAGTCGCAAATTCCCAATTTTCCTTACAATTAAGGCGCGCTAGCGCTGCGAACCATTATTAGGGCTGCCTAAGGCTTCCAAAATCACTTATACGGACCAACCCAACCCTCACCTGTAAGTACTTAGGGACCCCGAACCAAACGTTTAAACACCCAAATTTTAAAGCCTCGGATCACAACAAACATAACCAAAACCGCCCGATTTCCCGACCTCCACACCCCACGGGATGCTATACAAACCATCGCATCATAAACTGGGGCCACCAACCCACACCGTCTCGCCCCGGATCCCAATAACCACGGCGGGACACCAAGGTTCTCTGTCTTTTCCTCCTAAAACGGCGTCCAGCAGGCCACCCATAGGAGCTACCCTAAATATTGTCATCTTGTCAGTAGGCGACCAGCCAGGGCATGGATATGATCCCGCCCTAGGCCGCCTACTACGTTCCGTTCTCTAGATATAACAAAAAACCCTAATAAAATATTACTAATTTTAAAGCGCCTAAAGCGCTGGTATATTTTGCTATCTTTGGAACCTCGCGCCGACCAGCGTGAGGTTTAGGTTGTTTACGCCAATTATTGGCACTCTTCGGCCGAGTCACAATGTTTTCGAGCAGACCGATTAAACTGGCGAATGGCCACTAAGACGGGCTTTGAGCAACGTTGTGTGCGAGGGTGTCGTATATGTTATGTTTATTTTATTTACCGTTGCTATGAGTGATTGGTTTTCGCCTCGGTAGATGAGCATATTGCTTAGTGTACTGTATTCGTGGACGATTTCAAAAGTTTTCAAATTTTAAAATGTTGCTCGATTTTGGAGACCTGGGGACACAGAAAGGAAAAGGGGTCTACGTTGGAGTATAAAAGGAGACTGCCCGTTCTAGCATCGGGACCAGTCGAGACTTGCTTTAGCTTGTTTGGCGGTTGTCGTCGTTTGTGACCGGGCCCCGACAAATATCACGAAATTAGCAAAATTATTCAATAAACGGTTCCACCCCTGCTCTCGACTGGTTCCCCGCCTGTCGGACCATTTTCCGTGTGTTTTCTAGTCGGTCCGGCGGGTGTCAGTACTTCTTCACGAAATTCAAATTCATAGGTTTGACGGAAAGCTCAGCCTTATGAGAATTTTCATGGTAAGATGGTCTAGTACTAAATAAGAAGAGTGAAAAATTTTACATGGATGTTGGCGAAAAGATCTAGGAAAGGATGGCGAACTTAGAGACAGTCGCAATCACCTTCGCGGTTTTATAGTATCTAAAATGGTACAAGTTTTCGATGTAACTCTGGATGTAGGTCGAGCCGAAACGAATCCTGGGCTAGCGGGGAGGAAAATCTTACGCCGAATGGGAATTAACACAGGTCGTAGTCATTGGCATGAAGAGTCTCCTTTTCACTGTCCCCAACCCTCGCAACCGTGTCTCTTTCCATATACGAAAAGCTTTGGGCAAGAGGCGCAGCAACCAATTTATGCAAATGACTACGGGCCTGGATGGGGGCATAACGGGCAGGAAAACTTAGTGCTAGCATAGCAGTGAAATCAGAAAACGGGCTGACCTCGGGTGGATAAGGGTAAGACTGAACCACTTTTTCCATGGTGCATTGGTGAGGAAAATTCGATTCAAGAAGACGCACCACTTGCCACATCGGAGTATGGTGCCCTGCACGGCACCATGTGTTATTATTTTAATCATAGTGGTTATCTTAATTATAATACGTGTCAAATTTTTATGTGTTTATATACGCGTGTTCATCAGTAAATAGCTGAAGTGGTTATAGTTGCTCACTAGCGATAAAGTTAACTCGTTTTCGTTGCTCAGGTCGAGACAGGTCAGACTTACAAACGAGTATAAGGCACTCCCGGCAGCGCATGATTAAATTTTATTTCGTATCAGAAAGTTGTAGTGGGTAACAAGGTAGCATTTAAGCCAGCGAGAAAATAATTATGTGCAGTCGAAATACAAAGAAAGTTATACAGAACACTTATGAGTTCTGATAAAATAGTTGCACGCACAGGGCGCTCACCCGCTGCCTTATATAACGACCTACATAAGATAAAAAAGAAAAAACGGGTTCTGGGGGCAGCTCCCCAGTGTCCCATAGTAACTTTACTCGAGCGAAAAGCCGAAATGGGTCTCAGAGGGTGAGGCTTATTTATCTAAGGAGTCGCATTCGGGATAAGGGAAAACGACCAAACCGGGGCTGAGTGATCTTAGGCTAATGAGGGAAATGCGGGTCAGCCTTATTACGTGTGAGTAAGCTTCATGTCCGACTCTCCCTCAGGGGGACCTTCGTACCACTAGATACGTAGGCCAATATAGGGGCCAAACCGAACACCCTGGTAAACCCGCCGGCAGCCTGCTAAGCTAAGCGATTCCCTTAGGTCATCTAGCAGATCACCGGTGAGTCGTGGAAGCCGGGGTTGTCCGGGCACCACAACTAAGAAAAATAGTGGTGCAGCTGGGATTCCTTAGGGCCAGAACTGGTCCTAGTACAGTTGTGTATAAAACTTTTTAGTTTGCAAAGTTACAGCTGTTAAATTTTTCAAATTGGAGCTTTATTTGCACAACTGAGAATCTCTATCTCACTCAAGTCACGCATGCCAGCAACAACGTGTAGTTTGTTTGAAAATTTGTGGCAGGGAGGCAAAATGTTGATGGATTATGCTTGTATTTTTCTTAAGTAACATTTCTGTTTAATGGAAATAAAGATGCATTCACACGGTGAAATATTTGTTCAAAATTTGAGCTCGAGGTTAGATTAAATTTTGATCGAAATTATGAAGGCGTCTTTTTTGCATTTTCGGTGAATTAGAATCTTTAGTAGCAACCGCTCCTACCAATCAGGGACAACAAATATTTATTGAAAATGTTTGAACCCAAAATTTGAGTTTTAAAAATTTGAGTTTAAAATTTGGAAGCATAATGATTTGTTAGATTTTTCGATTACAAACTACAGCTAAGATCTGATAAAACTTAGAAAAAATATGATCAAATTCTGAGCTCAGTGATTGAGCTACAAATTTAAGCAAAACCTTTGAACGTGTGAACTTTTAGTAGTTCGGATGTATTCACCTCAGCGTATATACTAAGATATATGATTCTAGGATTCTACTTTAGCCTACTAGACCAAAACGTGATGTTAAAAGTTAGAAATTTTGAAATTTTGCAATTATTATTTACCAAAATATGAGTCTATTGCGCCCATCACACAGAAAAGACTAAAACCAGAGTGCATATTATGATGAATGCGGAATAATTAATAGGTCTTTAAGGTTCTGGGTCATTTTTGCGATAATTTCAATGTGGGTAGATTTCTGAATGTATAAACGTATATATGCTAAATAGATTATTTTGCCAAACTTTGAATTAATTGGCAGAAAAGAGTTGACAACTTTCATAATAGCAGGCTTCGACCTTTACCACTACAATTGTCTAAAATTACGTTGGTCGATTTGCTAAAGGTTTTCTGCCCTGTTTAGTTAGAAGGTAATTACGTAATATGTTACACTTTAATTGGAATCTTACTGCTATAATAGCGACCAAGTTCTACCCTTGCCTACGAAAAGCTGATTAAAATTCTATTTCTAGCTTAAACTGTGATGACATCCTACAGCTCAGAAAAATGCAAAATGGAACGAAAGTCATCCTTTGAACTTTTTGAGTAGTGGAGCAAAAAGGTTCCTGCGCTTTGTATATCGTTTCCAACAAATATTCTCGAAAATATTGACTAATAACTTCAGTTAATATTTTGGTTTGACACGTTACGTCACTCCGTTGTACTGCTTCGCATGGATCCACAGTTTACATTAAGCCGAGAACGGAGTGCGATGCTTCCACCCAATATATAGCAGTATTAACAACGGTGTAAGACTCGCACCCCTTACCCAACAAGTAACAGTATCGACAACTGTGTCTCAACAACCCACACCTATCATAAAAGTTTTTAACGGTATCCGAAGCTCCCGCCAGCATAAGAGTATAATAGGCCAAGGTGTATGCCTCAAAATTAGTAAGAGTGCTAGCAATGGAGTCGGTGTTCCCAGCCAATTCCGGATACAACAGTATAGTAAATCCGCGATACTTTTCCGTTTCATAACATTGAGGCCATCATACATTGAGGTCCTTGGGGGCCGGGTACTTGCCCAGAAGAAAGGGGTCATTTTCACTAGCCCGGCCCATACCCTAATATATATAAAAGCAATGTAAGTAAAATTATGACCGAAAACATTATATGTAAGAAATTTTATGATTTTTTACATGTGTTAGTTGTGGCGCACATTTCGCATTTGATTAAGCCGCCTTTGTTATATGCCGCAGATAAGTTGAGTCGCCATGTAGTGTACCACAAATGGGACATTTGGAAACAGTAAGCGCTACATAACCAATGTAATTCACAAAGTTTTCTAATCACAACTTGTATGAATAAAATGGAGTTATTGATTCTGTTATCATGGACAAACGTAGCGTCATACATACGATATTTCGTATCTACTATTAACAGGGACACAGTGTTACCCACAAAACGAAACTACACGATTTTACTGCAGTTTGTGTTAAACACTAGGGACTGTAGCGAAATTGATGTTTACAGAATATATGATAGATTGGGATCAGGTGGGCAATTTTATTGGTTGATTCGTTGTGATAGTTTGCATTTTATGCACCCCTATGCCACCAAGCGAACCTCTCGTGAAGGATGACAGGAAAGTAAAATATATAACAGGTTTATGTACGCTACATAATGCTTTGCAGACCATAGCAAATTATTGCTTCCTGTCTGGAAATAATAGCTACGGTCCTGCATGAGTGCGTAAACTTTGTGTGGTCTCCTGCTGTAATACAGTTTTCCCAAAACGCTAAAATATTATTTCGATCGAAAGCACAATTTATCGGTATTGCTGTACCGCCCGGGCATGCGCGGGAATCACTGCAGCTTTTCATTATGCCTTTAGGAAATTTTACTCGATTGGAATTTCGATTCAGGCTTCAACGAAAAACTGGATATTTCATCTTACAATTTTATTTTCCTGCAATAGCAATGGTTTGCCTATCTTGGCTGACCTTCTGGCTTCCGGTAGCATCGACTGCACAACGATTTGGCATCGGTATATCAACGATTATCAATATCACAATGCTGATGACTTCAGTAAACGGGCAACTTCCTAAGGTAACCGGTTTCGCGGTATATTTGTGGCCACTACATAATGTACTCAGGCTAATTTGATAATATATTTCTGTACAACAATGTTACAGCTTTCTGTAGAAGAATATTTCTGTAGAATATAGATATATTTGTTGGTAACCCATGGCCTTGGAGGAAAATGTGAAACAACTGTGCGGAAAAATTATACAGATTAGCGCAAACTCGTGCAACGTCCAAGAACATGAGAGAGAAATTAATCCCTTCGTTCTGCACCTCCAAGGCACATATATAGGAGTGCCATTCCGACGGTGCTCTAACCCCTAAAACTCTGTACCTAAACCTAGGAGACGATAATTAATCACTCCAATTAACTCTACCAGTCAAATTACCTTTTATGAGATAAACTTCACTTTTCAATTTCTGGACACCTGAAGATGGTATCGAAGTAACCTTCCCGGGGTACATTGACCTCCATAGCTTCACACCGCTATCTCGGAGACAAAAATTAACAACTGCAATTGATTCAGCGGGTAAAATTGTCCTATATCCGATGAAATTCGTTTTTTCGATTTTTATGCCCCTGAGGCTCATATAGCAGTGTCTTTCCGTGGGCACCCTGATCCCCATAGCTCCTGGTTGAATTTTTAAATTCTAAACTACAATCTCGCCCCGACACTACGTCGCACCCCCTTGCTACATTCATGCTTTTGATTTCTGAAGGATGTATGATTATACACATCCTTAGTCAAGGTGAGGTCATTTTCACTCTCTTTATGAAAATGAACGAGCATAACACATGAAAAGGTCATGTTTGAAAACTATATCTTATGCGCGGCTAAGGCGAACTAACTTTAAAGAATTCCCATATGCATGATTAGGAGTTGAGATGTTTTGTCACCTGAATCGCATTATCATAGAGTTATTTTGTACTAATCAAAGAACAAATGGAGTTATGATGCTACGAAAAATAGACATAACTTTTAACGAATTGAGGTGGACTTAAGATATCTTAACATAAGACAAAGCGCCGTTTGGTTGACTGGGCTGTTGTAAAAGCTCAGTTTCGGTTTAAATTAGAGTTGAGCGGTTTTGGCTCAGGGAATATACATGTATTTCTTCCCATTAAGAGTTAACCCGTCACCTGAGCCTACTTAAGGTTACCCAGATCTGCTGGCCTGAGTATACGTGTGACTCGGGTCAGCTAAATCTATCATCATAAAGTTTAGATACAAGTCGATGCAACTATTTATGTATTCTTTTATATTTTAGTATTAAATAGCTATAGAGGTTTGAATCTCTAAGAACTGTATATTTTGCGGATTACATAGATTTATAAATTTGTCGGACACTCGTGTAAAATTTGTCTGAAAAAAATAAAATTTCCTAAAATTTTCTTTAAAGGTTTCCTACATCAAAGCCATCGACGGCTTCGTTTGTGTTTGTTTCGTTTTCATTTTTTCATCACTCTGTGAGTCGGCATTTGTTATTTATTTTGCTAATCCAAGTATTCCTGCGAGCGAACAACAGTTACTTAGTACGGTGGACTATCACGACAACGATGCGGCCAATGACAACATTTGTTGTAGCACTGATCTTACAAATACTACATCAATGATGACTCCGACAGCCGCACTAATTGGAAAAACGTCAAATTCAGATCATAATCATTGTCAAATACCAGTGGACGAAGATCGACGTAGTAGCAGAAAAACCGATACATTTTCAACTACGTTGTGCACATACGGCTACGACCACGGTTGTGCTGGTCATTTGGGAAAACTAGACGACATGAACAATTATATTTTATCCGATTGTAGACCAGATACTTGCTCAATTAGTGGAAGCGGTGTTCGTAAAAGATCTACTACAATTATATCACCTTCATTGAATCGAAAAGGCAAATACAACACAATAAATAGAGTGGCTGGAAAGGCTAGAAACATTAAACAACACGAAAAGCAGCTACAAAATCAACGACTTGCCAAAAATGCAGACCGTTTTTGTCGAGTCTTTTACATTTTTGTGTTTGTCATAATTGTTTCGCTGTATTTTGCTCTCATCGTAACTGTATTGTCTGGAGATAACTGGTGATAGCTATTACCGCAGCCGCCGAAAAAAAGCTTGCGTAATCAGAAAACAGGGAAAAATGTTGCGTTTCCAGAAAACAGGGAAAATGTTGCGTAACCAGAGAGGCGGCAAATAATAATCTCGGCTTAATTTCCTGTAAACTGGGCGTGCCAGGATAGCTGTGGTGGTGCGATGGATGGAGATTTAATACTGGAACTCGCTTCTTCAACATTTGACGAAGCGCTTAGATATAAACAGAAAATATAATTTGAAACATAATACATATTTTTATATCATATAAAAATATTTCGATAAACGGCTGAAAACTGAAGTGAGCGTTGCATAACATTTTATGTAGCCAAATTGATTGTCACTATGGAGTAACGTATTGGATTTCAGATGAAAAGGTTATCAAATTAACGAGTTGGAAACTACCCTCAAATTCTTTTCCATGCAATATAATACAAACTTCTTTGAAATTTAAGAGTATTCTGCGATATTTGCACCAGCGGATGTATATTTGTTTAAATTTAGAGAAATGCGAGTGAATGTTATTCGTGGTCACGTTATCCAGATTTAACTGTACAATAAACAGAATTTTCCAAAACAATTTTTGTATTACTAGATAATCGCTTAGCGAGTGAGTGCGGTTAAACTAAATCGAGTTTATTGAGCTCACTTTAAAGCGCTAGAAACAATAGTTCACCGGCGGTATATGAATTACTATGCCGTCAGTGCCGGATTTCCATCTAGGGGCCCTACGCAGAACTCGGCCGGGGGGACCTTGTAGACTAATAAGATAATAGCCCTTGTAGCTTGACACAATATGATAGATACATGTATTGAGTCACTGTTGAAACGTCCCCGTAAGAAAGCAATGCAAAATTTAGCCGTACTGACCTGACAATGAGAATAAGAATAACAATGACAATGAGAATAATGACAATAAGAATAACAAAAATAACAAAATAGCCCAGATCTGTTCAAAACTGTTACCTGAGATCGCTACGCGTCTAGACTTCAAGTTCGCGAAATTATGGATGACTTCGTCGCAGTCCAAATTCTTTGTCACGTCGTGCTCGATGGACAACACGGCCAGAGCGTCTAGGCGTTCCTGTGTCATCGTGGATCCATCGTTATTCCATCACGCTCTCTAGCAGACGCGCTTAACGAAGCCTACCGATTTTGGCACCCTGCCGGCCCTTTTTCGATCCAGTAAACTTGATCGTCCTTCGATAGAGTTCCCCAGTTCGATGGGTCTGACGAAGTATTTAGGTTTCCTGGCACCTCCGCAGCGGCAATTGGCTCTTCTTCGTCTGACTGGCGGCCACCGACGTCAGTGGCCTCCTCTGCGACGGACACCTGTACAGACTGTCCACTGCTGCCTGATGGATAATGCTGGGACCCAGAGCTCCCCGGAATAGGAACAAAACCAAAATCGGTCATGCGCGCAGTTTTCTCGATGACCTCTTGCTGTCGAGCATCCTTTGCCACTTTAAGCTTACGCTTCTCTGCTCCCGATGGATACGCAACAAATTTTCTAGGCATAGTGGTGATAGTGATAGTAAGTAAGTATAATTAAAAATTATAGACTATCGTGTAAAGTGTAAGGTCTGAAGCGAGAAACAGAAGACATAATGCATATATATATATATATATATGGTAACATGGTCACTGTTCTGCTTCAGGCTTCTGAGCCGGGGGCCCCCTAAACCGAGAGGGCCCTACGCAGCTGCGTACTCTGCGTACTGGTAAATCCGGCCCTGTATGCCGTTGCTATTTATTATAGTATGTAACGACGACGTAGGACTCTCTGTGTCTTCCTCCCATGACGCAAACAGATAAAAGTTTTGAATTTGTATTAAATCACAATTTTAAACAAAGCTAAGTTGAAGCTTCACATTTTATATTGTAAGCTACGAACAGTAGCCTTATGGATACTGCGCAAATGTGATTCATTTCTAAAACAAACTCAATATAGTATTTAAACAATGAAACCAACGTGTTTTATGAATTAAATAACCCTTTAAGATAAGGTCTGCCAGATTAGAGGGGTAGATGGTAGCGGCGGAGGAGTCATCATAGGAAGTAACCAAAATTCTTCCACATTTTCTCAACTTTTTCATGATTTTCGCAATTTTTCGTTCATAATATTGTAATTTTCTCATAATTGCTAAACTTTTGCGCGCTTTTGCAGCACGCGGGTTGTTGCGGGGGTGCGTGAACGTGCGAGATATGTATCAATTAAGGGTACGCGACTGACCCTTATGGTTCACCTATTGTTTTGTTCGCTGACCCCATCCACCAAGAAATTTATTCTGTCAAAATTTAAAGCAATTCGGTTTTGAGTAATTTTTAAACTTTGGTTCATAGCTAAAATACCGCTACTCTGTTAAAAATACATAGCAGCATAGGCCAGTTATGCGAGGGGCACACGCCAGATTCAAGCTGTGTCGTCTCCGACATACTAAACCTAAGCTTAGGGTTGGTAATGTCACGTATTTCGATAGTATTTAAATGAGTCTCAAAAATGTATACTCCAGCTGTATATAACCGCGTTTCGTTTGCCGAGTTTGACAATTTTTTCAAAGCTCCTATTTTTGTTTCACGAAGCTTATGTCAACTGTTTTTGATCTGCGATGGTTACATGAATCAAAAAAGTTGGTTGTATGCGGTATTAACATTATGATGTTTCTTCCTGCCCATGGAAATTATGCAATTCTGACAGTTTCACATATACTAAACCAAAGAAGTGGCTGGCATTGCATATAATTATTTAACTTTGAACACAGTAGCTAGAGCTTAACAGTTACGCTGGAAGCTAACGATGAACCGGCTACTGTGAAAATTACTTAGGGTTTGTCTGGCACCGCCATTACATAACTTACTGAGGGCATTTGAAAGACGTGTGTTATGAATATATGTCGCTAGGTTAAGAACTGTACAAACCGACAAACAATATAATATTTCAATACAATACAATATAACTAGTGAATCTCGCTTGCGAGCCATAATTCGAGTGGTGAGAACAATCCCCCGAAGTCTGTTGTAGAAAGCACACACAAACAAAGCCTACACACTGTACGCAGGTGCAGCATTATATAAACCGTGAGTGATGAGTCTAGTTACGCCCGCCTCTTTTGATAGCCAACGTATACAGTAGAGAAAACATCATACAACGAGTGCAAAAACAATGAACTAACAATTTTATAATTCAATAAAACCCTAAATTGACCGTGAAAAAAACGTTAAAGAATTCAAACCAACACTTGAGAAAAATCTCATTTTTCATACCAAGTATGAAGCAGAAGTGTGAAAAATATTTCCCACACAGTATTTTTGACACTCGCAATAAGCTTGCTGGCTCAGAAAACGCCACAAAAGACACTAAAAGCAACAAAAAACATACATTTAGGTGCATTTCCCACGACTTTTCACCAAATATGAAATTTGGCGCCAACTATAAGCTTATAGACTCCAGATTAGGAAGTAGTTGAAAAACTTGTTATATATCATTGAAAAGCACTGGTAAAGCTACATGAAATAGGCCTATTAGTTTGCGGATAACTCGTTTACTTATTGAGAAAAGTCGCAAAAACAGGAGGGAGTGCCGAAAAATGGGCCAAAATGACGTCATTTTGCCCCATAACTTTTCCCACGGGAAAAAATTCAAAAATTGGGCTAAATCGACCATTGCAGTTCGAATGAGCTATTTTGCATCAAAATCCGCCCAACCATTATCGGGATCCAGGTGCGACAGACACACACAGACACACACAGACAGGACCTCCTCAACCCCCTTTCTAGAGCCAAAATTGAAAATTCTCGTTCCACTCGAATTTAGTAAACTAAAATAACAATTTCAGTCCACGGTTGTAAGTTTGTAAATTAAAATTGTTTCCAACGTGAAATGTAGGGTTTCCAATATTCCTGCTATTTAAATCTCGTGTATGGCAGCTTGAGAGTATCCATGACACCGTCTAACTAAACAAACAGTAGTAGCAAGCGCACCCTTAGAAGAAGCGACTTTGCTAAGATGCGTTAACAGATCGCTTCAGTTTTGCAATAGAGTGCAGGTGTACCCGCCATCATGCGTACTGTATATCATTGACTACATTGGACAAGTTACAAACTTCGTGGATATTGTTATGTGAATCCTGCATTAGAAGTGGATTAGAACTTTAAGGCGGTGCTAGTTTGATTGATTTTCTCAGATTGCAATGAAATCGTAGTGCTATTGAAAAGTATCAAAGCTATTAAGAAACTAAAGCTATAACTACAAGATGTTGTAGCAGGGGAGTGCGTTCAAAGATTGGGTATGACGTGAAAAGTAAGAATCAAAGGGGAATAGCAGCAAGAGACGCGACAAACCCTATTACTAGCTACAAAAACTAAAGCTACCGCTCAACATTTTATACACGGCTTTCACTAACAAGTTATACTTGTAAATTGTACTTATTTATGTATGCACTTGTAACTTTTATAAATATATATATATATTTATAAATATATATATATATTTATAAAATAATATATATATAAAGGGAAAGTGGTTTCACACAGTCAACGCGAGAACTGAAGGTATAAGTGTAATAACGGTGACGCAGCTTCATGGCGCAACTTCCTAACACTATGCCCTTACGACCCCGGCTATCATAACCTCAAGGGTGGACCCTAAGTTTGGGATTTTAACCACTTTTCTTGGTCAGACCCAAGAAGTTACGGAGCTTAGCAGGCCGCAGGCGCGCTTCACGGGGTGTGTTCGGACCCCGCCCGATTGGTTGCGCACGTGTCTAGTATCCTGGTATGATTACTGAGGTCCCCCAGGGAGGTTGACACCGAAACCTGCTCACAGGCCATAATGTCGAACCAATATTCCCTGTCCTAGTCTAATGGAAGTTGTTTTATCTAGCGTAATTTAAAGTGAAATGCGTGATAAGTTTGGTTTTTGGCAGGATAAATTTTGAGTTTCACTAGTTTATCCTCAGCCGAACACTTTATCCGTCGTAGCCTTATGGCCCCCACAGGGTTCCGACATGCCCTGGGAGTTTAACGTCGGACTATCTATTTAGGAAGGTGGTAACTTGACTGAGTTAGTGTCGAGTGCTAAAGTTTTCCTAATAACTTTTGTCTCCGATGCGAGTGTAACCATTAAACGAGTGAGTTTGACAATTACTTTTGAGGACCACTCTCGCTGCAAAATCATTACACAACTATGTCAACATTGGCGGGGGACCGCTCGTGTCAGGGCTTGGGGTATTTTCGTCCGCAAGCCGTGGCACGAATGGTCGGCCCGTCCGTTGAACGTCCTTATCACGCTATGAGTTCAACAACACGGGACGCGTCAATGGATTTTCAAGAATTTATTCAAAGTTATGTACAAAGTCAGTTAACAATGGGCATCAGGCAAGGTACACATGTAATTACAAACTACGACCGTAAAATGTTAGCCGTCCGAACATTCGTTCCCGTGTCTACTGCGAAAGCGAAGGGGGAGGCGTGAGCGAAGGCGTTCCCGGCAAGGCCGGACCGAAATCTATGGCCGAGAGGTTCATCGCCGGCGGCAACCGACGGCTCGGGTCATACGTTTCGGTGTGCTTCGAAGTTCGCTGTCAATAACGCGCGGCGATACATGCAATTCGACCTACGCGGGGAAGGGAGCGGATTCGGTACAGCAACGACAGGGCATGAATCCGGGTACGGGGAGAGCATAGGCCTACAGCACAAGATAAAACTCAATCGCATTAATAAAATCGAATGTGGTACAAATCCTAGCATTGTCCGAACAATACGATTACTTATAACCATCGATAAGTACAAGCTACCAAGCACGGTTCAACCAACGAGTCGCCTACATCGCGGTACGAAGATAAATGCTGTCCGCGGGCATTTCCCGTCGTACAAATGCTGCCTAACGTCCCTAACAAGTCCCTTATGCATTCCGTTCCGAGGCCAGATCCTTCTCTATCCTTCCAATACCCGTTGTCTTAGCAACTTTAGTAGTCTGACCGAGCGTTTGACGATCCCGAGTCCTTATAGTCCATAACCGGTAGACCGGTGGCGCTGCGGTTGATTTTGGTGGCGGGGTATCCCTTGAACTATGTTGTGTCGGCAGGGGATAGAGTTTTAATTATTTTGAAGGGACGCCCCTGGTTACTATTTCGGTCGGCTAAATAGATAAGAGACACGGACAGTTGTTTTCTCTGGCGATTTCCTAAGCGACCGAGGACGCATTTCTAACTGTTTGGAAGGGTTGCCGTGCCCTTCCTACCAATGGAACTCGTTTCGCTTGGGGTGGGTTGGTACTTTTCTTTTGGGGTTGTTATGGTTGGTTCCTTTCTTTCTTTTCTTGCTTTGTTCCCTCTTTTGTTTCCTTTGTTTCCTTTTGCTGTTGCTCTCCTCTTTTGTGTTCATTCTCCCTAACTTATCCTATTGCCTTACAATACTGCACACGCTATCGTTGTACAGTGACTCGACTGCACTATCGAAATTGTGCAGTCGAGTTATCACCAAAATTTTATTAAATTCACTCAGACCTTGATGGTCGAGTGGTTAAAACTGAAATTTCTGCCGCGGGCTTAATTTCCCCGTGCAGGATCGAAACTCAAGAAGGGAAAATGAAAAAGGAGAGAGAGGAAAACAGCAAAAATCAAAGCGAGGGCCTACATAGTACATAGCCTAACGGGCAACCAGAGATAAAACAGAAAAATGCTTAAACTCAGCGATCAAGTCGCTCCAGAAAGAACAAGGGGTTTTGCACTTACTCGGTTTGGGGTCAAAACGAATCGCGAGAGATCGCGATTTTTTCTTTATCGAGTTAAAGGTGTTACAGTCCATGATCTCCCTTTCTTAAGAGTGAGGGCACCGTACCATGGTCTTTTGAAAGCGGGCACGGAGGTCGATAACGGCATCCAGCCAAGCGGTTGGTTCGTTTTATTACGAGGAGTTTTCCTACTTGTTATCGCCAAGCTTAACCAAGTGTACGTACTATAGTGAACGTTAGTAAACTTAATAGGCCAACCAAGACGATTTCGGTGTAAACATTGTGAAGCGAATGCCTAGTAAGTTTGATCGTGAGGGGGACTGTCGAGGACTCGCGGTGTCAGTGGCTGATCCCTATGTAATGCTATTGATGACCGTCTTAACAATGAATCAATCGAATCTAAGATTATGCTGATCCTGCAAAAACTGTGTCGATGAAAATCGCTCCTTGCGGAGTGCAAATACCTTACACTCAAGCTGAAATTCTTAGAATTTGTTTGGTCTTTTATATTCCCCCAACTTTACTTAGCTCGTACTGATAAACGAAATTTTGGGGCTTCCTAAAGCCCGACGGAGGCTGATCCTCCGTCCCTAATTGCAACATCAGTCCGAGCTCAAGCAGCGGCATGAGCATCGAACGGTCCACTAAGCTATAAATTTGTAAAACAGAAACGTGAATAAATAAGCCTGTCCCTATAACTAGTCGGGGAAATTTTACCGTGGTCGGCTCAGGAAAAATTCTACTACCCTAACTCAAGAGAAATAAATTATGTAAAAGCATGGACGAGAGGCGTCCATTTGTGATTTGTTTGCCTATGACCACGGGGAATCAGAATGACTTCGACTGGTGTGTCCACAATTCAGCAACCCCCGTGCTATCGTTCAAACTGCCCAAACGGAACTCGACCCGAGGAGGTTTGTCAAGAAACTTGTAAATATGTAGCAAGTCGGAGTGAAAATTGTGACGTCCGACGACGGGCGTCAGGTCAACCTACAGGGTGTTAGATCGTACTACTGCGTACTAAGTTTTGACGGTCTGTTACATTTCAATCTGGGGAAAATAAACCCCCATGCACCTGGTTCTCATGACTTACAATATTCGGGCCGGGACAGCTATTGCTAGTCCCCTTCCGCAAGACGGAAGATGTCTACGCGGGTCCTCCATCGGTCGAATCCCATTCCAAGCGTGAAGCAAAAAGAAAAGCACGAAAGAGCGAAGTAAATTGCGAAACAAAACTACAATAATTATTGCGTCGGAGCCGGTCAGTAAAGTCGACCGAACTCCGCGCTGCCGAAGTCGAATTGATTCCTAGAGACGACGCGGTAGTCGTCGCCTCAAAATTTTCGGCTATATTGAAGGATAGCGATTTTGTCGCCATCCAATCGGAGAGGATCTTCTAACGCCCACTATTTCGCGTTCAAACCCGG
>JASANE010013001.1:0-53262 GCA_030248225.1 Trileptium ribeirensis
GCTCCTCTACCGGGAGGAAGGGAAGAGCGCCGCCGCGCAGCGCTCCCTCCACCCTCAAGGGAGTCCTAACTCGACCATCACGCGCTAAACCACGTAAACAGACCCCAGCTAGAGCCCAATCACAAGTTAGTTGGGAAGACGAGGAGGACGAGGTGCCTCTCAGTCAACTTTTACCGGGACCCCGGCGAAGGCCCCACTTCGAACTCGATCCTCCAACGGAGGAGAGCGAGGGATCTCCTGAGATGGGACCCTCTGCGCCCGAGGTTAAAGAGAGGGGAGAACCCCCTCAACCTACTCGCCGACAGCCACATATGCAAGCCAGGGACCGTCGTCGTTGGTATGAAGAATACATACCATACGGAGAAGAAGCCCGAGTCGTAATACCACGTTTGGACACCCGACGATTGGAACCTAAAATTACAACACCAGCTCGACGGACTATACCCCTCGCTCCACCGACTCGACATCGTGACCCTGTCATGCCGATGGATTACCCATCTGGTAGTGCTCGTGCACGGCACGACATGTTCGAACCTTTTAGGGACATCTTTGACGAACAAGACATCGAGGACATGCTATCCGCACATCCGGACTTGGAACCTGACGAGGACAGTGGACAAAGACAATTACGACCTGAGGATGTCGGACTGGAAGTGGTCCGACCTCCTAGACAACCGCCTCGCGAGCGACGGTTGTAGCGCTTAGATCACCCAGGAAACTCTCCCAGAAAGCTCGAGCTCCCGCTACCAATTCCCCTCAAGAACCGCCACTAAAGGCGATGAATACTATTGTAGGAATCACCAATTCAAAGGACTCAACGACATGGAACAAATTCCACAACCTCGTGTGCCGTACTACACCATCAACTATGGTGCTCCAATCGAAACGTTCCTGTCCAAAGGCACACACTGGCCGGAACTCTCAAACATGGCTCCGTTAGGCCAAAC
The DNA here is from genome assembly GCA_030248225.1 of Trileptium ribeirensis. Lineage (NCBI taxonomy): Eukaryota > Metazoa > Nematoda > Enoplea > Enoplida > Thoracostomopsidae > Trileptium > Trileptium ribeirensis. Next base: position 948 of record JASANE010013001.1, read on the forward strand.
CGTCACTCAATATCCCATCGAGTATGCCTCAACGGAGCAAGGATACCAGCTCCTCGTCACTTATTTATTCGACGAGGAGCAAGCAAAACAAGACATTTCGGACCTGAAAATGGGAGCTCGAGACGTGAAAGCCATCTCCCGTAGGAACAAACAAAAGTTCCTGGACTCAAAGACAACCGAGCGCCTCCGCCCAGTACTTCCTCACCTCATGCGGACGGTGCTATTAGAAAAATTTAAGATCCCTCGATTTAGAGACGCCCTGTTAGCCACCGGATTTGCCCAATTGCTCGAGGCAAACCGATCCGACTCATTCTGGGGAATCGGCCTAGGGCCAGACGACATCAAGTTCGGCAAACGACTGCGACCATGCCATAATGTCATGGGTCGCCTATTGGAGGAAGTACGAACCTTCCTCCGACACGACGTCGCCGCTTGGCCAACCGTCTTGATTTTGGGCGACTCCTTAGCTGCGCCTTTGGTCAATATGGCCGCCTCCAAAGGGTGGTTCGCCCTGGCTTGGCCGGGAGCCACCATGCAATTTCTCGTTCGGCTGGCAACGTGCATCGCCACGCCACAAACCAAGACAATAATGATCCTTGGCGGATATAAAACGGCCCTACGATCGAAACCGCACGAAGGTCGTTTACTGGACACGCCCAGCAAAGTTATGCGTCGAGTGCGCCGATATATATGCTCATTCGACTACCTTCTCAATGACGGAGCCCGAGCAATTATTGCCCCGCCTTCTCCACATTGGGACATTGGACAGGACAATACGATCGAATGGCACGACGAATTTACCCAAATATTCCAAGACATTAAATGGCAATTTCCTGACAGATTACAGAAATCGTCGATGCCAGACTATCCACCCGAATTAAACGAATCGGGAGCTTGGGAAAACATTGTTGACGGCAATGAGATTTCGGAGCCCCGCGTGGTCGAACCCTATATAGGGTACTTCCGCAACTGGGTTCAAAAGGAACTAATATCTGACAGCTGGGTTTGACAATGTAAGTGGAACCTCCGACACCACCATATGAACACTGACTAGAGGAAAACTTTCTAGTCACCACTATGAACTGCCAATGGCACCGACGGTAAACCCGATCCGGGTGCGTTGGGCCGACAAATTATAAACAGTATATAATTATGCGTTGAGGATATGTATAAACATTGCATTGTAATATTTATGTTGCACTTATCTGTACTGTTCAATCTACATGTCTATATATTTTTACCATGGCACCAGGGCAGAAACAATGGAATAAAGCGACTTTTAACCAGGTTGATAAATTTTCTTTAAAACGTAGTGCAAAGTCCTTTTCGCCCCTTTAAAATATAAGACGAGGACTTTTCAGAATATAGAAATTGCTAGGATCTAAGGAGGACTCGTCGGAAATACGGCTAAATCGGCACCGAATAACATATTTTGAGCAACTTTCCAAAAAGTAAACTAGGAAGCCGGAATTTTCATGTACCATATTGTACCATATTATCTGCAGAGCATAGTTTATTTTCCGGTCAAAACCAGATCATATGGACAACAGAGAAAACTGTTTCCAACCCGAAAAATTAAGCCCGAAAATTTCCATTAAAAAAAAAAGAAACGAACCGCCCGTTCCGGCCCGTTACGTGTGTTTTACAGGGTTTCCATGTAGAAATGGCCTAAACGCGTCTCAAATCGAACCAGATAGAGGTTACGGGGATAAGGCTCTCACGTGTCGCCTGGTGTCATGGCTATCGTTAATTGCTTTGTTTGTCATCCATATATTTGTTTTGTTTGCCATTGATACGTTTTGTTGTTGGTATGATTTTTGGCCATTGCATGTTTTTATTTTATCATCGGGTGTCATGTCGGACGAGTCCAACCAGACAAGTGGAATGTTTGATTAGGGTGAAGGTACGAATCTAGGAAAAAAATAGAAAAGAGCGTCTAACTGGCACTGAGATGGAAGATCTGAACGGAACCCGACTGCTTCCCCCATTTCCCTATTGGAAATTCAAAATTTAGACCGTCCGGGAATAGGAGGCCTCGGACGATTTAAGGGGTCGGAAAGTAATCTAAATCAGGATTATCAACTTTACCTGGTTCAAGCGAACCATAGCTTAATGGTCGCAAAAGTAAGCTGAAACAAATGGGTTACGGTAGTTTCCGATTATTCGGAAATGACGGACCTCGGGCCTGTTTATCGGCCCGTAACCGTCCAACGGTTCAGATTTACCGAAAACGTCCCGAGTACTTTTCGGTAGAGAATTTTTCGGGCTTTCGAACGAGCTCGAAACACCACAACTTGCTGGAGGATCTCCTGAGATATTCTAGGGACAAATGGGTAAACATTCAATTAACAGCCAAAACTTACGCTAGGTTTGGCTGAAGACCATGGTTCCGAGTGGACCTAACCTAGGCTTATATGGAAATATAGTTATGCATATATATGTGTACTGTGTGACTTTCGTGACTCGGTGTGCCTATTTTTCCGCCCCACCGTGTCAAAACCTGTCTTTTATAGCATCCTCCGACGCCCTAAATTGCTTGACCACCACATTAACAATTGGTTTTTTTCGGTTACCATCGGACCAGTGTTTGTGAGTATGCGTGTTTTTTTAGTAATCCGCCCGTTTGGACATCCGACGAGGCCATGCGGGTCTCGATCTGCCCAGTCATTCCGCTGCCATGCGCCTTATTTCTCTGTTTTATAATGTACTACGAAAATTCCACATAAAATGCCGTCTGCTTGTACCACCTCCGTATTTGACCCTTGACCCTAAACGGGTTCAAGCGACCCCTCATTTTCTTCGCCTGCTCCTGGCGAGTACAACGATATCCGGCGGGTCTTTGTCCGACTTCGCGTTAGCCCCTTATGACCGATAATGTGCCCCCCCAATTTGGCATGCTGACTGCAAGTGGGTACTGACCGACCGAAAATTTAACCCCAACTCGAAAGTAGGCATAATGCCCCTCATTGCATTCGCCGCGTCGAGACATCTTCAAAGATGCCCGGCGGGTCTCCATCCGTCGCCCCGTTAACCCGGGACGGCCGAAAATGTGCCCCCACCTTTACCGACACTCTCTTTATTAGGTGTGATTTTAGTGCCCCCCTAACCGCTGCCGATAAGGTAGGGAAAACACCCCTCGTTTGAATCGCCTTCACAAGACGACTTCAACGATGCCCGGCGGGCGTCGCTCCGCCCAACCGTTGGAGCGGGAAAGCCCGCTGAAACCCTGTATGCTAATACATGTCGGAACCCAAAACTGGGTCCCGACCCGCCACTGCGTCTACCCCCCTCATGTTTGGTATCGTTCGGCCCCGTTCTTCGTCCTGGGACCGAATTTCGCCCCAGCCCCTCGAAATTCCCTCGGGAACCCCCTGTCCCGACTCCCTTCCCATGCCCTTTCTTTTCCGTTTTCCTTTTTCTTTTTCACTCTCTCTAACCGACTTCTTTTGGTCGGTTGTCGTTGCTGCTGTCGCCGTGACTGTATATGTGTATATATGTGTGTGTGTTGCTGTGCTGTTGTGTTGATATTGTTGTTGTTGTTGTTGTTGTTGTTGTGGTTCTGCGTGTTTCTAGTGTGAACTTGAGCGACCTTTCTGTCGCTCAGGTCGCCTGTGTGTCTCATGTGTAAGGTGTGCTCATGAGTAGTGTATGATATGTGTATGTGTGTGTATATATGGATAAAATATGTATACATATATATATATGTATGTAATACGTAGGACAATACAAAAAACAGGACAGACGAGGACGGACATGTAAAATTCTATTAAATTTCTACGTTTTACGGACGGACTGGACACATAGGATTAGGAGAGACGGGGGGTAGGTTTAGGGCCCTCCCATGGGTCCTGGGAGTTCCTGAATAGGACCCCCGATAGGTTAACAGATACATCGGAATGGGCTGCACCCACGACCGCGAAATCAGCTCATTCCCCTCTTAGGCTCCCCCCCTTCGGGACGTCCGAAGACGTCCTGTCGGGATATTTGAAATTTAGCTAGGAAAGCCATTAGCTTGGAATGATAGGAATGTTTGGCTTTATCTTGTAAGCCAACATATAAACGTGCAATGTTAGCACGTTTATCCATGGATAGGGTGGTAAAATTTAGCCCCAGATGCCCTCCAAATAAGCTTAATTAAGTGATGGATGAGGCAGCTAACTCGCTAAATAGCAGAAATTTGGCTTCAAATCGGCGAGTTAGCTGGGGGAAAATTTGATGAATGAGGGCAAGGAGGCGAAAAAGACAGATTCCAGCTTACTTCGAGCGTATTTACGTACCAAACTTGGGTTTGAAATTTTAAATCTGACGGGTGATTTAATCGATTTCGTGGGACATCTGGGGGTAACGACCAAGCTAGATTATGCAAGGGGTTTACAAGATCTGAGTAATGGGTTTTGGATAAGTTTCTGACATGAACTTTGGGGGTACAGATGGGCTAAAATCGGAGATTTTGGAAGAAAACTCGCAGATGGTCGACCTCCGAGTAATCGGAGGGTTCAAATTTGATGTCGGCGATTTCGATTGAAGCCGACTCTCTCTAACAGGGTCCCAGGGTTTACGATAGCTGTCAAAAATGAAATTTGGGGAATTTTCCGATTGGGCGCCCGGGGTTGACCTCAAAAAAGTGGGCGTCAAAAGAACGTCGCCGATTGGATGGCGACAAAATCGCCATGCTTCAACATAGCAGAAAATTTTGAAGCGACGACTACCGCGTCGTCTCTTCGAATCAGTTCGACTTCGGCAGCGCGGAGTTCGGTCGACTCTACTGACCGGCTCCGACGCTTATATTTTGTCGTATTTATTTCGCAACGAGTTTGCTTTCCCGTGCTTTCTTTCGTGTGTTTTCGATTGGCGTTTGGAATGGAATTCGGCCGACGGAGGACCCGCGTAGACGCCTTCTGTCTCGCGGAAGGGGACTGGCTGTTGCCGTCCCGGACCGAATATTGTAAGTGAGGAGGAGAACCAGGCGTATGGGGGTTTATTTTCCCCAGGTGAAAATGTAACAGATCCTTGTTATTTGAGTAGTGGTCGCGCAAGCTTACCATCGACAGCTTGACCAGACGCCCGTCGGAGGACGTCTTAGTTTTACACGTCAGCGGACCCCACTTTTGCATGTTCCTTGACAAACCTCCTATAGTCGAGTTCCGTTTCGGACAGGTTGAGTGATTGCACGGGGGGGTGCTAAGTTGTGAACACGAAAGTCGAAGTAGTTCTGATTCCCCGTGGTCATAGGCAAACCAACCACAAATGGACGCCTCTCGTCCATGCTTTTACATGATTTATTTCTCTAGAGTTAGGACTCGTGAAATTTTCCTGAGCTGACCACGGTAAAAGTTCATTACAAAACCATAGGGACTTGCAGTTTTCCTTGTTTCTGCTCATATTTATGGTTCATAAATTTTCAGCTTAATGGACTGTTCGACGCTCATGCCGCTGCTTGAGCTCGGACTGATTTCGCAGTTAGGGACAGAGGACTAGCCTCTGTCGGGCTTTAGGAAGCCCTCAAAATTTCGTTTATCAGCTTGAGCTAAGCAAATTTGGGGATTACAAAAAGACTGAACAAATTCTAGGTGACTTCAGCGTGAGCATAAGGTATTGGCACTCCGCAAGGAGCGAGTTTAATACGGCGTTTACACGATTTTGCAAGTATTTGATTTGTTCACCATTAGGACGGTTAATACCAGCTTTACATAAGGATTAACTCCCGACTTCGTGAGTCTTCGAGAGCCCCTCACGACCGAATTTACTAGGCGCTCGCTCCGCGAGATTTGCTTCGAAATCGGCTCGGCCCGATTGCTAAATTTACTAACGTTGAACATAAAACGCTTACGTGGTTAAGCCTAATGGTAGGACGTCGGATACTACCTGCTCCCAAAAGGAACCAACGGCCTGGGAAAATGCCCAAAATCGGCCACCAGAAACTCTTTCAAAAGCACGTTAGGGTGCTCAGAGTTCAAAACGAAATTACCATACTCTCATTTCACTAAAGGAAAATCGCGACCTTTCGCGAATCGTTTTGACCCCAAACCGAGTAAGTGCAAAACCCCGTTTTCTTTTCAGAGCGACTTGATCGCTGAGTTTAACTTTTTCTTGATTTTAGCTCGGTTTGCCCGTTAGGCTATGTACTATGTAGGCCCTTGCTTTTAAGTTCACTGTTTCTCTCTCTCCTTTCTCAGTTTCCCTTGATAGGTTTCGATCCTGCACGGGGAATTTAAGCCCGCTGCAGAAATTTCAGTATTGACCACTCGACTATCGAGTTCTGAGGAAATTCACTAAAATCTTGGTGTTAACTCGACTGCACAATTTCGCTCGTGCAGTCGAGACGCTGTACATTTTCGATGCGTACAGTGTACTAAAATCTTAAATTGAGCACGATAGAGAGAGGATGGCAAAGAGAACAGCAACAAGGGAAACAAAAGACACAAAGCAAAGAAAAAAAAGAGCGACAAAGGAAACAAGGGAAACGAAACAAGGAGAGAGGGAAAAGAAAGAAACAACCCAGAGAAACGCCAACCAAAAGGGACGCGGACGCGTCTGCCCCATGCCCCGACATTAAAGCACAACCCCAGAGTGCCAACCTAGATAAAACCATAGGGTAGGCGTAATGCCCCGCTCTAAAATTGTCAGGACTGCTACATTGGTCGCCGATAAGTCTGTAAGAATGTCCAGTGCCGATATATGCACCTATTCAGCTCGTCGAAAAGTCACTAGGGACAACTCCGCCAAGTGAACCAAACGTCGCCCCGGACAAGTAGTGTATGCTCTAACACTTACTCTACCACCCTCAAAATCGCCCCCCCCACCGTCACGTAGTAACCCCTCGCGGGTGCCTAGAACTCGCGACAAGCGGGCTTTGTTTAGGACACTGAGAGAAGCGGTTTTCACTTAGTGTAAGGTCGGTCTTAAGGACAGAACGTTGCTAGGCATTCGATAGGGACGATAGGTAGGATTTGTTGGGTTTAGAATGCACACCTGCCGGGACTGTCATACTATGATCAACCATAGTGGTAGGTTGTCTACGCCATGATCGTAATTATTGTTCGCTCGCTTGTACTATGACTGCGTAACTATCCATAGCCATGCATCGAACTGTACCATACTTGATATGTTTAATGTAACCATGTTCTGATCTGTACCATAAAATACCGTTTTCGCCGTACTATTATTTGGGCCCTTGCTGTGAAGGAGACTCAGTCGTGCGCCCTAACCCGCGTGACCGAAATCGTACAACGCCGACCCTGCGCGTCTCCGGTATTAGAGCGGCACGCCTGGTATCCGTCGTTGTGGCTAGGCAGATCTATGACGGACTTAGGACGTCGCTCGACCTTTTGCTACCCCTCATGCTCCCTTCAAAACGTATAGCGCCGCGCGTTATTAAGAGCGAACTTCGAAGCACACCAGGACACGTAACCCGAGCGATGGCTGACCCAGTTGGACGAGTCGGGTATAGATTCTGGTCCGGTATTTCCGGGGACACATTCGCTCGCACTGTCCCGCTCCCCCCTCTGGACGCGGATCGGGAAACGAACGGACACGACTGTTCTCACCTTCATTGGCTTAAGGGATTATCTAATTGCCCGTATACGTTTTGATAGTGTTGTGTACGTTATGAATAAAATCTTGAAACTCAAACAATTTGTCCCGTGTTATTTGACTCCCAGCGTAGTAAGGACGTCCAAATGGACGGGCCGACCCTTCGTGCCATGGCTTGCGGACGAAACTACCCCAAGCCCTGACACGAGCGGTCCGCCGCCAATATTGATCGGTTCGCGTAATGGTACTATTGCGAGAATGGTCCACCAATTTAGTGACTTCACAGTCACGCTCACACGAAAGATAAAATTTACTAGGAAAACTTTATCACTAGACATTAATACGGTCAAATTACCACATTACAAAATAGATACCCCGACGGTAAACTATCAGGGTATGTCGGAACCCTGTGGGGGCCACATGGCTACAACAGACAAAGTGTTCGGCTAAGGATAACGCAGCAGAACTCAAAATTTACCTAGCAAAATCAAACTTATCACGCATTTTACTTTAGGTCACGCTAGACAAAACAACTTCCATTAGACTAAGCTAGGGAATATTGGTTCGACAGCATGACCTGTGAGCAGGTTTCGGTGTCAACCTCCCTGGGGGACCTCAGCAATCATACCCAGATACTAGACACGTGCGCAACCAATCGGGCGGGGTCCGAACACACCCCGTGAAGCGCGCCTGCGGCCTGCTAAGCTCCGTAACTTCTTGGGTCTGACTAAGAAAAGTGGCTAAAATAGAAAACTTAGGGTCCGCCCTTGAGGTTATGATAGCCGGGGTCGTATGGGCATGGTGTTAGGAAGTTGCGCCATGCAGCTGCGTCACCGTTATTACAAAAAAAAAAAAAAAAATGATCATTCAATGTGAAAACAGTTCGCCACGCAGTGTAGACACGGCGGGGAACTTCGTCCATTTTAATGACAATAGTTGAGAGCCTCCGCGGTTTGATGGACACGCTCGCACACCACCGGCGATTTCTCCACGCCCGCGCGCCGCGGTTTGGTGGACACGCTCGCACACCACCGCAGATTTCTCCACGCCCGCACGTCCTTTTTTCGTTTTTTGCATTAGAGACTAACGCATGTGCTTTATGTTTGTAACACGGTCCATTTCGCATCATATATCAGTAGGACAGGAGTTGCTCCAGGTCATCCAAATGTGAGGCGCGTTAATTAAAATCGGAGGAAGCACAGCAATTAAACCGAAGTGGTGATTTGCAACCCAGGACGCAGTATTCTAAAGAAAACTATAAAATAGGGACTCCCAACGGAACCGAGAAAATTCGAGTGAATGCCCTGAGTTGTTTTCCAACTAAGTAAGGCCCGACGCCCATGAAATTCACGCAAGTTACACACTGTGTTGACACGGTAGAGCATTTTGTCAATTTTTAACAATGAATAACCATCGTCGGCTGGATCCTGACACTCCGATTAGGGTTACTCTATAATAACCCCTCGTGTATTACATCGTCCCGTTTCAGCAAGCTTTAGCGAAGTAGGGAATTTTCAACGTGCCTCGGAACGCAAAGTAATCTAACTTTAGGCTCTCCATTCAAGAAGCTTCTACTACAAATGACTGCGGACTACAGCGTGAAACTGTGATGCCCGGAGAGGAAGTGAACCAAAGTGTAGAGTGAATTGGAGTCGACTGCAACTTATTAACCTGGTCTGAATTCAAGCAAAATTATCCGAGATCGCGCACTTTAGTCGAGCCAGTGCCCTGAGGAGTTCCCACCAACAAAACGTTTCTCCAATCTTAAGCAGAATTATTAGAAGTGGATTTCCCCAGCCGTGTAGACACGGTAGAGTCCTCGTTGGAGCGAATTACTTTTTATGTTAAAGGCATAGGTTGAAAATCATAGGGAGGCAAGCAACGTCTTTCTGAATTAGGGAGACCCGGCATTGGCTCCCCGCTTTTAGTAAAGTCACACGCTTCCCCTCATCCCCGGTGCAGAATGCTTTTCGGTGGTAATAGAAAGACCGGTTTAACCTAATCACAGAATGTGCGCAGGTGACTCCATACTCAGTGAAAGGAACCTAGTCTGTGAGAAACGCGGAGTGAAAAGGGAACTCATACATGGATTGAACAAGAGTAACTAAGCATGTGCTTTGGAAAAGTAGTCAACCACTGACGGTTGAGGAAATGATTGTTAAAGTATTGCCAACAGGCGAGCACATGACCAACGTGGAATAAAATGCAAGGTACAATGGGCCGGTTTTCATGTCCCACGCAGCAGGGCAGTTTTAGCAGGAATTCACGTCACCTGTTGTGTTCTTAACGGGTGCCCTGCGAGGTACTCTCGATGATATTGTTATATAAATGTCGTGCATATGTAGTGCCTACTTAGTCTTCAATTAATAAAGTGTTAGAGTGTTACGTGCATCCTTAAACGATAAGATTTATCAATGCCGGTTGACAAATGTTCTAAAGCAAAGGTCAATTATAATTTGCAAGTACCAGGTTTTGACAATGTAAGTATACTCAGAGAATCAAATAACCTCACTAGGAAGCTTGCAAGCTAGGTAAACTCTATTCACGCGGCAGTCCGCAAAACTAGCGTGTGATTTGGAGCTTTATGTAGGTCTTTGCCCTCCACGGCAATCAAAATGCGAATCAATCCGAACACCCTGGTAAACCCGCCGGCAGCTCGCTAATCTAAGCCATTCCCTTTAGGTCAACTAGCGTTTCACCAGGGAGTCGTGGAAGCCGGGGTTGTCCGGGCACCACAATGAAACATAGGGTGATGCAGCTGGTATCCCTTAGGGACAGAACTGGTCCTACTACAATATAAGTTAGCTATCATTGCGCAGCGAGAATTGTTTGAAATTTTGCGGAACTTCGGCTACTGTATGTGTAATAATATTTCACAAAGTTGTGGAAGCTCGACAGGAAACGCGAAAACCATGTAAGAAGATGACAATAATTCTTTTCAATCTTTTCTTAATCAAATATAGTTTAACCCATAAATTTAATGCGAACATCCATGTCAGATAACATATTCTTGTCAGCACTAAACCAGATAAAATACAAGTATACTACAGCCTAAACGAAATTGTTTTGTGTTGACTGCACCACAGTATCCGTGTACGTTACCACAAGCATTGTGCTTTGACCTTTTTCGGGAGGAGTTGAACAGTTGAACTTTTGCTTCATTCGTAAAACAAAGTACAAAGTTTATATCATCCCAAAATTTAGATCATAGAAAATGTCTACTACAAATGGAACAACTAACAAATTGAGCCTATGATGGGCGCGCTAAAATTAAATATTGTTTTGATTTGGAGTTTCAAATCTGATTGGCTTGGAGTATTCCCAACATAAAGCGGTTGATATAAATCGACTTACTCGGCGATACATCGTTTCAAATTCCACGGCACCTGTAGGGTTTGCTCGAAATAATTTGACTGCTAAAATATCATTTCAAATCGTGCTTATTGTGAATTGAAGAATATCATTGCAGCTTGAACTTTCTCATGCTAAATGGATAAACAATGTTGTAGAACTGGATTATAGGGTTTCATTCTATTTTGCAGCCTAAACGTTAAAATGTTCACCATATTCTACAATTCACCATAAGCACGATTAGAAATAGAACTTTCAAATTCAAATTTATTTGAACCGAACTCGTTCAGGGATGGCAGAGCTAACACATTTCCTTGCGAAAGCTGTTTTAAATCGACTCGTTTAAAATGGAGAAAACTAAAACCCGTTCAGATTTGACAGCTCGAATCAAACTGACTTTAAATTTTAATCAGCTTAGTGGGCCTATCCTTCAATACTTCACTGATAAAAAGTGTAGCATAGCAAATTGTTTTTTATAAATTCAAGTTAAATTTACCCCAATACGTCTGGCGAAATTCTAATTTTAGTTTATTTGTAATAGAAGAACTATAAATATACTATAATTTACTTATATGGTCGTGTCATTATATATTGTATGAAATTTTGGCAGAAATATTGCATTTCGCAATGTACCGAAACAGAATAATTTTATCATCATTTCAACAGTTGTTGGCTATAGTTGTCCTGGTACCGCTTTATATAGACCATTTCGACCGGTTTATTGAAGACATCCCAAATGCGTTTCCGAGCGACGATCGGATTTGGATTCGTAAAATACATATTGCCGTGTTGATCGGTCGTCATCCCATGATATTTAGCGAATGGAAATGCAGAAATTGCTACTAATGCGAAGGTTGACGCTAGAATTAACTGTACGGTGATATTCTTACGCGATAGCTGCATATTTTGTAAACTTATTAATTATATTAATTTTGAATTTTATTTCCCTGAAATATGTTAAGGCTTACACTGTACAGTACATAGTTTACACTTATAAAAGGGAATTAAGACTTTGAAGACTTTGATCGCTTTGACTAAACCACAAAGTGGGTTAGGATATATATGAATGCATGTATATAAATAAATTTATAAATTCCTTCAGAAAAAATAATATATATTATGTATAATATCTATATTATATAAATGAAATATTACGTAAATAATATATATTATAAAATAAAATACTAAATATATACTATATATAGTTGATATTTATCTACCTGAATCTACCTGACCCCCGAGATCCAGGGGTCAGCCTGTCGCACTAGATCAAACTGCGCCACAACATTCTTTCTTATCAGTTTTCTAATGGGGTTCACCTTCATTGTTTCTGTGGTATATCGACGCAAACTGGATATTGATCTCGCATCAATGTCCGTTTTCACGATTCAAGAAACTTTCCTCGTGGCCGCTTCCACTCGTAGGTAAATGAGCCAAAAAGGTTTGCCTTGGCAGGCGTTCGCGTGGCATACGTAGTATTTGGCCCAGCCACTGGACCCCGCGTCTTCGCAGAACAAATCCCAAAAGCTCCGTGTGACCGGAGCTTGTTCGCAAATCAGCATTTGAGATGCGGGCTGAATTTGTTATGCGCAATGTATTACGCCTGCAAAAGTTTTCGAAAGTGTTAAGTGCCTGTATGTCCATCGATTTGACTGACCATGTTTCGCATGCACATTATATATAACTGTCAATAAGTGTCTCAAAATAAATATGTGAGCATTCACAGCGTGCGTTATGATCTACAAGCCTGATCTTATGCTTGCTCATATTCTGTGCCTATAAGAAGTATGGTACTACACATACCGCCGAAATGTACGGACATGAACGCTGGATCGGTAGAACTGTACGGCGCGCTAGGCCACTCCGCTCCGTTTGGCTTCGGGTGATTTGAATGCCATGCAATTGCTTATTAACATAAAATTTAAAGACTACTCTGTTAAATTTGGAGTAAATACCCCTAGCCTCTGCTCTTAGGTCACCTTAGTTGATTTCTTAAAGTATTTTAACTTTTGTTAGGTCAAACGTTCGAAGAAGAATTACGCGAGTCACTGATCGTTATTACCTAGGGTTAACCCAACGGTAAATATAATGGTATAAAATTATTACGCAAATATTTCATATAGCGCTTGACTAGACGGAATGCTGTGAACTCGTATATATAAACAATCCATCACTGCCCTAAGCTCCTAAAATCTTCATCATTATTCAAACTTAGGCTCATTTGAGACTTATATTTTAGTTCCAGGGCTTCACTAATTTTCATTTTTCACTATTTTATGTTTCAAAAATGTAAATTCGCTAATTTTCATTGCAACACCCTCAGTTCTGGAAGAAATTCAGAAATGTGCCAGTTTATGTTTACACAGCTAGTTTTATAAGCATGTGCTTCCATCAATTTTTCTAGCATGGGGAAAACCTGCTTGTATCTTCAGGGTAAATAGCCAGTTCTTTGGAACATCACTAAGTACTACACCATAGGCCAACTCTTCAAGAAACTACAATTTCGACGCTAACGTTATAGAAACTGATTTAAGATTTGTAAAAAGTATAGACCATAGTCGGGATCTCAAAACTCGGGGAATGTTTTATGGCTAATTGTTATTATCGGAAAACAGTATTGTGTACGTTACATTCGGACGTAATCTGAATATTTGGCGTTGTGTTTATGCTGGGTAATACCAAACATTAATTCGACAAAAAGACAAAAAGACAGTTGGACCATTCTTGCTCCTGGAATCTTGAAACGACACAACCACATGATTTGCCTAAGTCCAATCAAGGGTAACCATCAACTAGTAATCATAAAGATAGTGAGGCGGATACTACTGTATGTGAAATACGATATAAAACGAGCGAAATGAAAAATCGTAAGTTTGAAATTTTAACAATTTTATTCCCAAAAATTAGCACTTGTTTCAGAAATTTACACTGAATAGCTCGTAAATCAAAACAATTTATTGCAGTAAATATGATTCTAAGAACCACTAGGGTATATTGCATAATTTGTTCCGTTGAATATTATTAACGATATGCCAACAAAATCATTTTTGTATATCAAAGTTTTTGGTGAACCAAGGATAAACAACCTCATAATCTATATAGGAGAACTGAAAGTGTAGATTTAGCGAAATTTCACACTGCGTTTATGATCGTATTTGGGTATCCGTTGTAGTAACAATACTCGTATTGTCAGTCAACTTCATAGCATTATGGGTATGAGATGCAAACATTATGAAACAGTTTAGTATTTTTCGAAGTTTGCCGTTATCCTATCTAAGCTTGTACTGAATAATGTGACTAAGATTTTACAGTGGTCATGAGCTTAATGTTGACATTCTAATATCGTCAACACCAATATATTATTAAATATATATACTTAGTAAATAAAATACTTATTTAAATATATATACTTATAAACATCGATACATTTATAAAAGCTTGAGCAATAAATTATGTTTTAAATCAGTATAATGTTGGTAAGATTAAAAACATCAATTTAAAATTCTCCTTAAGGCAGCTAGTTTCAGTTATAGTTTCAGGGTCGTAGCTTTGAAAAATTCTGCAAAACAGCTTGAGACTAACATGTATTAAGCAAAATCGCTGTGAAATATTGCTTCATTGTACCAGCAAATTGAAGTTAACAATACATATGTTTGACACAAAAATAGCTAAAAATGTTTGAAATGTTCGCTAGTCTCGCGTGATTAATTTTAAAGAAATATTTATAAACTGTATTTCGTCAAGCTATTGTAATAAAGTGATAGCGCAAAAACATAAGTCAAAAACGTGTTCAACGGCATTTGACAACAGATATTTTTAAATTGAGAAAATGGAAAATGTTCGGCATATAGTTAGCTCTGCCGTGTAATTGGACTTATCACAGCGATCCGAGGCTGTCGAGCTTTGAAATGTTGCAATATAAATGTCATAATAACTAAGCAGCGACGCAGTGCATGAAACCAAATGCCTCCTCATGGGCATTGAAATGAGAGATTAATGCTGTATGTCAGGTTGCGATGAAAATTGTGTCGGTATTCTCAAATGAATCGATCAACGACAATGCTTTTTGGCTTTTGTGATATTGCGCGGCGTAAATATTACTTGCCTCTAGTTGGTTCACATTCTATTTACTATAAGATGCATGCGCGTTTTAGTAAATACGTCACAAGCCTTGTCGTTTGAACAAAAGTTGCAAGAAAGGGGAGTGTGTGGGCGAATTGAAACGAGGGGTCAGAGCAGAGCAATTTAGCTGCTCCGCGGGATATGCGTGGGACATGGTGGACCGAGGCTCGACGATTACGATTGCCACGTGCGTAAACCTTAGCGTCGGTGGATGTTTATTAGTAGCTACATTAACGCAAAACGAGCAAGACTATGCCCAAATGTCATTGAAGTCATTGAAATCGATTTAAAGCTTGCCACGGAAACGTTTTCTGATTGAATGTTATATACCATGTTGGGCTTATTTCAGCAACGCTACTTTGCAACAGCAGTGTTACGAATAATACCAGCTGCCGTGTATGTGAATTAAGGATCACATTGAAATACCCATCACGTGTATTTATTTCCGAATCTGCTCTCCGATATCAACTCATTGCAAATCGGGTTCGCGTACACAAGGTACATTCGTAATATGTGCGTGGTCTTGATCGTAACCAGTGTCGATTGATTTGATTTTACAAAAGAACAACTTAGATGTACGCGCATAAACTGGACTCATGCATCAATGAGCACATGCTTCAACCCCCAAACTCAACAAGCAAAAAACCTAATATTAATCCGTCCTGAATTACAACTGTTGCACAACTTGTTTTACACGCGAGTTGAAAAACTAGCTACTTAATTAATTTCGACTAAACTTCTCAATTAAAAATTTCAAACAAAATATACTCATACCGCATACAGCCTGTATTTGCACGGATGAATGATTAAAGAGTTATACTTAGAATTAATGCACTGCAATTAGGTGTTGGTGGCTGCCCCCGCTTTGAAGATTACTTTCAATTATAATTTTTGGTAAATCTTAGGGTCTATGAATCGCAGCGGCAATAATAGTATAATATAGAAACTTTATGACATGATAACGTAACACTTTTTCGTCTGTTACATTGTTGTAATATCTCACTTCAACACTGACACTTCAACTCAACTAGAACGTTAGACCAATAGCAAATTCAACTCTTTCCGGTTGAGAGACTGATTGTTGATAACAAAATATTTTGGCATTTTATACAAAAATGTAACATGTTGCATAGTAAATATTACAAATATGGCATTGTATTTTAAAGCAGATAACGAAGATTTTAGGTACGGAGCAAGGCGCCCTCTGCATCTGCCCAAGATAAATCAAACTAGCGTCGTCACTAAAACTGCGCGCGATTACACTTTTTGTGCACACAAGACCTGGATTCTGTGAAATCCACGGTTTTGTCGTTACTTCAGCCTGCCGCGTATGATCCAACACGGACTGCCAGAACTATTTACAGACAAAAGACTATAGTAATGGGCAAAGGTGTGCTATTTCATACGCACCATATTTTGAATTGCGGGGCGACCCTCTCACCCCACTTGTGACGCTCCTAAGAACGAAACCTTGAAGCTAAATGTGCAAAATGCAAACGCAAAAGAAATGCAAAAATGCAAAGTGCAAAATAACTAGAAGATAAAACATTTAAAACATTCTGCTTTTGTGGTATCATGTGTAGGATAAATGATGGAAAGTTGTATAGTGTAGGCATTGTTGTCTAGATTTCATTATCTTATTCATATTGCATTAAGTGTTCAATTTTTTTTCAGATGAATGGATGTGGTTAGCAAATTTATGCTCACTACAGATAACCGCACAAACAGATACCCGAGGGAGGATTAAGCGCTACATCCCCCAAAATAGGTAAGCCAGGTTCAATGTTCTTCGATATGAGTATCCTAGGATCGAAATCTCAGGCTAAATATCAATATTTACCTATTATCCTTTCAATAGTATTCTATTCTTCTATTATAGTATAAATTATATGTCTATCGCTATTATATTCTACATAAGCTCTTTTACCCAGACATACATTCAAAGTTTTTTGTAGCAGGTTGGAAATTTATTCCAAATTTTTGCATCCCCGGCCCACAAAAGGTAATTCATCAGGAATGCATGGCACTAGGTTTGAGTTTTCGCTGCGTCGATGGCCTATGGGGGACATTACTACGCATTTATTCAGTGTTTAATACTGGTAGCTGTATTTCTTAAGTTAATGAGCTTTGCTCCCTCAGCTAATCACCACAAAAATACAATAAGGATATTTAGCATGGATATATGTAGCAAATTTTATGGTTTCAAATTCTGACCAAAATCAGAAAAGCATAATTTGTGCACTATTTATGGATTAAGGTGTATCGGCAATATAATCCATTATGGTGATTGGTAAATTTAGACGTTTCTTATGTGCTCCATTAAAATCTGTTACTGCATGCAAAATTTCACTTTAATTTGGTTTTACGAGTAGTAAAAACACGGTTGTAGAGGTTATTATGCGAGCTTCATTCTACATAAACTAAGATTCATAACTTTATATTACGGAGAAAAGCAGTAAACACTTAAATAATCCAATGCATGTTAGCGTGCCATACTATTGATCTCGATAGTCGATAATTGATTGTGTTCTCGCAGAACTGGAAAATTTAGTATTCGAGCGACGGTAATCAAGATAGGCGTACGCATAGTTTTGTTTTTATAAAAATAGTATATTAAACCAGCTAAGTCAAAATAACATTGTTAATTTACTTCACATGTAATCACTGGACACCCACAGACGCCTGTGACATTTAAATTATAAGCCTAAACATCAATTTATGTGTAATTCAAAAGGGTTCTATTTGAAATTTAGAATTATCAAAACAAATCTTATCGCTACAAAGAACGCAGTGTCAGAATACAAAGTGTGTATTTCATTATTAAATGCTAAGCCGTAAACCCAACCTTATGAGTTAAGCCGTACATTGCTGCCGTTGACTTGGGTGTAAATGTTTGTCACAAACATTGGTTTTGAATTAAATTTAGTATCGTCTATTTTGTATGTCAAATAAAAGTGCAAATGTGATGGCAGTGTATCATGTGTCTCGAGAATGGTTATCGACATCAGAGACACCAACCAGTCGCTTTAGCATATAACAGCTATTTGGCGAAACGTTTCTGTTATGAATGAATAATAAAATAATCGTTGATGCTCATAGGAATAGAATGAGATCGTTACTCTGATTGGTCGCTGTACGCCCCACTGATGGCGCCAAGTGAGCCGAGCCCATAGGCACTTCTCGCCCGTCAGGAGATTGAATCCTGCCTGGGAGACTGAAAGGTGACCCCATGCTCCGAGGGTAAGGCTTCTCCCCTGGGTCCTCGGACCTCGTGCATTTATAAAAGATAAATGATGTTTTAGGGAGATGATTTCGTTAGGTGATTATACGATATAGTCGAACCTATACATCATGCATTCTGCCTAATATAACTTCCAGTTTAAATCTTCTTTTACTTGCTCATGGTTGCATTGTAGGTCATTGGTACATTGTTATGCTAGGTAAATTGTTGCTGATGTATGTACAACTTGTTACTATAGCAAATAGATAATATACTTCATTCAGTTTTGAAAAAACATGATAACATGAACCAAAGTAATATATACACATGGTTGCCGATCATAGCAATATTTGCATCTTATATATCACCTTTGCAAGCCTTAACGTATTACAATCATATTGCTTAGTAACAAATTGGCCCTGCAGTTTTAATACATAAACGTATCCAGTAAAATTTTGCATGTCACAACGCGCAATTAAACCTTTAATCATACATGTTTATAAGGAGAGTGGGAGTTTCCCCTCGGGGAGACACTGGTCCACCTTTGTGGTAGCCTCAACGCGCAATTAAACCTTTAATCATACATGTTTATAAGGAGAGCGGGAGTTTCCCCTCGGGGAGACACTGGTCCACCTTTGTGGTAGCCTGATCAGTCCTGCCTTTCCGCATATCTCCACCCCCGCCGAAGTTGTTCGGAAAAAGGTAAAATTGTGGGAAAATTCGCAAAAATTGGGGAAAATTGGCTAAAATCGGGGAAAATGGTAAAAATCGGGGAAAATTGGAAAAAATTAAAAAATTTTGAGTCCCAAAAATTTGAGAATTTCCCCCACTCGCTGGCGTCCCCGCCTATTTGACCGGCAGATCCTTCGGCGGGGAGGCCGAAAACCTCCCACAAGCACACACTATGCCCCTGGGGCTTCGGGCCTCGTGCATGTATGACCTTTAACAAGACCTGCACCATGCTAGCTCTGCTCTCAAACCCGCATAAAACATGACAATGTCTTGTTGCGTCAACGAAATTAACGCAGAATGACTGCTATTTTGCAGTAATGTTCGCGATGTTTCGGTGAACAGCTGTTGTGTGTTCAAATTACTCAACGTTTAGTAGTCAATTTCGATCTAATAAGTTACGTTTTCTACCGGTGATCCAAATATAGAAAAATCCAAAGAATTCCATTAGACATAAAGTATTCCTATGTTTAATGGATAATAAACAATCTTCACTGTTTTAATAAAACAGGTTCATTAATTACATTACACATTAAAAATTAAACTGCTAAATTCTTTGTAATCTATATTAGTATGATCTTATAATAATTGTATTATATAATTGTATAACAGAATAATTGTATGATCTATCTCAGTAATTTCGACGAAAATTATTATCCAAACACATTGTCGAAAACTCAGTATTTTACGATTTATAGACCACGTGGAAACTTAATCCAAATAGAAACGTATTACAACGAATGGCACCTTAAACTGAAATGATCAATAATTTTATCGATTGGAATCACATCACGCTTGGGCGAGGTTCGAAGTCCCAGGTGGGATAACGAGTGCTTTGGGGTATTGAAGTCTTGCACGGGGGGGGGTTAGCGTGCCGGCCGTGTGGTGTAGGAATTAAAAGTCTTACAAGCGGCGGCGTAAGTCAGGAACGACGGACCAAGGAAACTCCCTGTAGCAATAGACTGAGCTGGATGACGGCCCGAGATGACGATTGCTTGCGGAGATGACGATTACTTGCGATTCTACTGTTGTTGGTGAAACAGCGGCAACGACGCTGTAATAAACTCGCCAAACGCTGCGAAACAACTTTCCTGGATGGCGATATTGACGGCGGCAAGTGGACGAAGGATGTTAAAGACGGTTAGAGCCACACTGCGACGATGAAATAAGGCGATTCATGACGTGACGCATTATAATGGATATGAAACCATCCCGCCATAAACAGTCGTACTCTTCAGCTTTATATATATTCATTAACAGGCTATTTCGAATAATTAAGTCAACGGAAGTCCTGCCTCTAACACAAATGCGGCAGCCGTAATACCAATAAAACACTATACAAAACGTAAAAACACATGGCGAGCAGAAAAAAGTCACCAAAATTTCCGCACAGTCACAACCAGCATCGCCAGTTCAGCTAATATCCAGCATAAGTAAACGGCAATTGCATGCACTTCAACTCAAATGTACGCAGGAACACGTCATACTAAGATCGTAGATTATAATACAAGATAGCCGAGGGGAGGGGGAAGTCGTCAAGATAAATTGTCTGAATTTTTATGAACATAAATTTTTTTAAAATTTTTACTAACTTTTCCTCGAATTTTGCCAATTGTAGCTCAATTTTTGTCAATTTTCCTTCGATTTGTTAACTTCGCTCAATATGTGCTCATTTCCGCTCGACGTTTGTCTTTTTTGCCAATATTTAATGACGCCTTTGACGCGTCGGGCTGGGAGGATGCAGAACCTCAATGTGAAATCAATCCACCTCTTAAGGGGATCGGCAATAACACAAGGGAGGGGGCTTCCGAGCGTCAAGGAGATAGTTGTACTCTCCGCTGTGTGAATATAGAGATGACATAGGATCACTTTTCGCGAAAATATCAAATACTGGATGTTAAAAGTATGCAAGAAACATACACAACGAAATACTTTTGTTTCAAATACGCCGTAAATCCATTTTACTATATAATAGTTCGCTGAATTACTGCGTTTCCTCCCGACATTGTATATTTTGCATTGTTTCCGCTTGAATTGAGATGAACGTACTTTGAGTCTTTTCCAGAATCCTTCCAGCTCGAAATTGGTCAATTTTAAAAATTTTAGTGGAAATATGAGTATCATTCGACTCGGCTCGATAACAGGATTCAGGAAATACTTCTTCGGCCATATTTATGACAATTTTTTCCATTTTTTGTGTTCCCAATGGTCCCCCCCTGGCACCCAAAACTTTAGAAAATTTTTTTCAATGCATATAAATTTTATATATCTTTCGAACAGCATTGACGAGCTGAGTCGAGCAGTGGTAAAAGTAGCCTAACCGGTTCATTGTTTAGTGACTTAGGCTTACGATAAGGCTTAGGCTTTAGACACAGGCAATAGATTTCACATAACTAGGAATAATAACTCCTTAACCCTTGAACACATTGAGTTGATTTTACAGTCAACTCGTGAATGTTTATTCGAGTGATGTATAATTTATGTATATTTATCCAGAAAAATATTTTTAGAAGATTTTGTGCGCCGAGGCTAGAGAATCATAGGCATTAAGCTAAGCCTTAGACTTAACCTAAGCCTAAGTCGTATATCGTTACCAAGGGATTTG
Source organism: Trileptium ribeirensis (assembly GCA_030248225.1). Lineage (NCBI taxonomy): Eukaryota > Metazoa > Nematoda > Enoplea > Enoplida > Thoracostomopsidae > Trileptium > Trileptium ribeirensis. The sequence continues at coordinate 22,508 of JASANE010013001.1, forward strand.
CAACCCAAAAAATTGAAAAAAAATTGTCATAATTATGGCCAAAATAGATATTTGCTGAACCGTCTCGACGAGATGAGTCGACTGACGACAGATCGCATCTGAAACAAGTTTCTGTATTTCACAATTTGGGTGGGAATTTTCATGTTAACTCTACTAGTTGTACTGTAAGAATTTGTTAAATTTGTTTTATCATGCCTGATACTTCTGCTGATAAACTTCATACCCACTTGATCAGTTCATTTGCAAAAAAGAAGGATTTAAACTTATACATGTTTTAATTCTTAGATACTTGAATCTTACGCCAAAATAAATGCATATTGCTGTTGAAATGTGAAATATGTATAATAAATGTTAGGTATGTGAAGCAAAGGCATTTCTGAAATTGTATTTTTCTTTTGTTGTCGCGGCCGTCACACTGTGACATAGTTTTCAGTGTTTGTCTGACAGTATATAGCGCATGTGTTTTAAGGGTTATCCCATCGACGTATGCAAAGACACTTGCTGAATTCACCAAGACATTAACTAGCTAGTTAAAGCAACAAACTTTAATAATACATAAAGAATAGATCCAATTTTTAGTCTCGGTCGTTGTTGTCGATTCGCACTGCAAAGCTGCGACCGATCTGTGATGCAAGACCTGGGCTAAATTCCACTACGCCAATTCAATATCACTATTTACAAAGCATCGTTTCACTGTATATATATACGCTGTGCAATTGCTGATACCGCACTGCGCGTTAAAAGCAATGATACACAAAAGCTGCCATTACAAAGAATTGCCAGGAACTAAGGTTATCTTTCTGAAAAATCAAATATTACTGGAAGAATTTACGAAACCCTGTTAGATTTAAAAATGGCTTATAATCCGAACTGCGTCGCCGTGAAGCAATTGTAATGGTTTTGTCGCAGTGATAACAGTATTTGAATTAATGTACACATCATTTTCTCGTACGAGTTTATACAGAATTTAATATAATAGGTTTCAAGCATTGTATTAATTTCTGAGTGGTATGTTGACAGTTTTTCGTCAAATTTTAGTCCTGAGTTCGAGCCCTGTGGCCACCCTTTCGCGTTTGCGTGATTGACATTTTGTTTTGTAAAGGTACAAAATTATATCATTTTTGGTGACATCGTACTTGGTGGAAACCAAGATAAAGCAAACCCATAGTAGGGGCATTCTATTGTTTCACCACCGGGATCAAATACTTTTAGTTATTTATGTGTTCTTAAATCGATATTTTAGAAGGCGGGTCAATCCATGATTGTGCAGCGAGCGGTAGCACTGTGATCAAGCGACGTTTATGGTCACAGATACGTTTTTCCAGTCTGGAAAACCTTTATATCTGCAGGTTTGACAAATTACATCGTTAGGTTGAAACCAGTCAAATTACGCATACATCAAAGTAGGGTCTCAGGGAATACAGTTTTACGCCAAAATTGGTATTTTGGTCACAGGTACGGTCAAATAAATCACTTCATCGTTTTCAGTATCAACGAAAACAGTAATAACCACAAATGCAACAAATTATAACATTACGTTGAAAATCGCGAAATCATGAATTGCTTAAGGAGGGCATGGGATACAGTGCTATTCCAAAAAATCTGCATCGGTCACAGATACACTCAAATCAATCATTTCATGCTTTTTTGTATTCTTAAAAACTTTTGTAACCACAAATACATTAAATTATTACATTACGTTCAAAATAATGAAATCATGCATGGCTCAAGGGGGGTGTCCCACGATATACAACACCATTCCAAAAAAAGTGCACCAATCACAGATATACTCAAATAAATAACTTTATCGTTTTCAACATCCACGAAAACCTTTGCGATAACAGATGCAACAAAATATGACGTTACATTTATAATAACGAAATAATGCATGGTGCTTGCGGGATAATGGGGTTCCACATAAAACAATAATATTCCAAAAACTGCAATACCGGTAACAGATACGTTAAGATAAATCACTCCATTGTTTTCAGCGACCTTGAAAACCTTTATTGCGATCATATAGTTCTAATTAACGATTATTTTAAAAATATGATAAGGGTTAAAGTGTGTCTTTTAGGGACCACATTTTGTGCCTCTATTTCCTAATCAGCGAATCTGATAAAAACTGTTGGTCAAAAAAGTTGTAGATCTTATCAGCGCGAACATAAAAGAGCCAGAAATTTTTTAATGCGGGGTCTTCCTTTTGAGATATAACTAAAAATGAATTTCTTTCGGTTCAAATTTAAGGGTGCCTTCATTAAAAGTACCAGTTAGCAAACAAATAAAATGCTTGGTCGATTCGCCCGCTGCGCAATGGTTAGTACACTGTTGGACAGTATACATTTGTAAGTATTCAAATTGTCAGACGTAAAACAAGGATGACGGTGCAAGGCTTATCCCTCCGCAAATAAACTAGAATTTAGTTTAAACTTGCATCGTCCTAAATATAAACACTGAAAAAATATACAAAGCTAAACCATTGTATATGGTAATAAAAATAATTTTTCACTGACATAGTGGCCGTATGCTTGAGCTTTGAGTTTAAAATAATGAGGTTATTAGTTCAAGCTGCGCTCTAAGGAATGATTTTAATATATACTTTTTTTATGTTTGGTCCGTTTTGTCATATTATTACACAAGCCAGACTATTATCTGTGAGCAATAATATTCGTTGGGCCAGTTAAGCAACCAGCCATTAACTGATCTTACTGAGCTGTCTAACCGTCCTTGTAATCTATATCATTTCAACTCCTATACACATTTAGTGTGCTGCACACGTTTCAAAATTTACGAGTTTTTTGAAGAAATGGCTATATACAAATGCTGTCGATAAAATCAAACGACTTCAAACGTCATACAATAGTATGATTTGGAAAAGCCCCGTGCACTGAATTATGCAAAAATGTCTTGTCGCGACGACTCGCTCGTCTCTCGCATTGAATATCGATCGTCTGCTCGCTCACGGATGCACGCCTGCGTCGACCTGCGGGCGACCACTCGTTCGCAGCCCGGTGCGAACGTCAGAATACAACTAGTTTCATAGGTGACTACATGCTACAGTTGCGGTAAAAAATATGTGCAACCTACTCGTGTATGGCCGGCGCTGTAGCATTTCGTTATCCGCAACTGTGTAGCATTTGATCGCATAAGAAACCAGCTGTATTCTCAAAACAAACGGTCTCTGAATTGTTTGCCAGAAACAGTTAATCTGTCGAATTTAGGTTATTTCAAATTACTGTCGCCGAGTATGACTAACCGTACGTCGTTGGACATGTACATATTATTGCTAGACAAACACGTCAAACCGAAAATGATGTTTTTAAAGCTATGATAAGTTTTCTATAATGAACTCAAAACATATCACTCTATATATTCATTAAAAAGCACAATTATTCAGTGTTTTGACCGTGGCACACGGCGAAATAAAGCTGAGCCGCCGGCGATCATTGGCATTAATATTTAACGTTGTCTACAGTATAAACACGTTCTGGATAGTCAAGAGCTTGTTTTGTACTCAATGGTTTGAATTATTAGTTTCGTGAACTGTCACTGCTTGTAATGATGTGCACTACCTTATGTCTGCGCATCGCACAAAAAATTAACATAAATATTCGATTAGTTATAGACGATAAAACCGGAATGCAGCCATCACCTTTGTTCATATTTCGATTTTAAAGAAAACACGATAGTTCAGGAAATAGTGGTGGTTGTTCGATCTAAGCCTACAACGTTTTCGGCATTAATACTTTACTTCTATGTTAAACTTGTAAAACAAGTCTACCTTATCAATTAGTGGTTGAGTTAGACGAATTTAAATATATAGACCTGGTTTCGGACTACTACGTGTGGAAGTACCAATAGATTGCAATATAATTTTTGTGTAGTGTACCAATGGGTTATATTCGGAAGCACTTTGCCATTATTTTGGGGTCCACTCCAGTAACATAGTGATGAACACCTACTTTGTGAATATACTTGTGCAAGCTAAAATTTATTGTTAAACGGAATGTACTGAATCCAGATTCTTTAAATCTCTAAATACTGGTTTACCTCGATTGGCCTAAATTTGCAGCAGCCTTTGTCATTCAGTATCCACTTGACATAAACTTTACTGGTGCAACATTCTGTAAAACATTTTGCACACTTATTAAATACAACAATTTCTTAAACACACATATCGTGCCTCCGTCGAAAATAAGACAATGAACAATAGTTAAATGATACAAAATAAGACGACCTTAGAAACTTTGGGGCACTGTACATTGGACCATTCGTCATATCTACTATCGCTGCTTCATAATTGTGTATGATCTATTATCACACTGTTGGATAACCTGTTATAAACTCTTGTGAAAATCAAAGCATTTGTAAATTAAAAAGGACGCATTTAAACTTTGGTTTTTAAAATGACACATTTGTCACCGCTTATGTTGCGAAGCGATGCAGTAGCCGCGTTTATGGTGCGGTGCTATTCCATCAATTTGCGATGTTCCTTGAGAAACCAATCAACGCTTCCCGATAGGGTAGTGGTTGACGTAGGTGGCTCACATGAAATTGATCAAGGTTCAATGCACCGAAACGGCAAAAGTTTGTTTCAAAATAATATATTGGTTTAATAAGGAAAGGTTTAGTCGAATGCAAACATACTTGACGAATATAGTTGTCCATAAAGCAATGATATGGTTTCGAAACCCAGGATAATGTATTGTATTTCGTACCGGCTTGAAAAGCACACCGGAAACGAGATTTGAATATAGTAGACATATAATTATATATATATATTTCTCAGTAAAATAACTGTGCATTTAAGTTTTACACAGTAGTTCAGATATTTAAATTTCTGTAATTTGTAAACGCTTGAATTGTGTCATATATTACACTACGACAAGAACTATAGTGCTTTAAGCAGCATATCAATCGCCCACCAGATTCTCCATTTGTTTTACGAGTAAACATAAATAGATTGGCATCATGGCTGGTCACGCATAACGCGATGTAACTTGTCATATAGTCGACAGTCAAAAATTCAGTTCAAGTTATAATGTTCTCGCTGTTTGAAACTTTTGTCAACCTGTAGTGGTTACCCTCCGTATAGACAGTCAAGGTGGCACCCATACTGTAAATCGATCTTCGAGGGTGTACGATACACCCTTAACTACTACATGTTTTTACATTGTCGTATATACTCTTAGCTGCCAATTGGGCGCGAAGTAAACGGACACCATCTGTAGCTAATGCGATATATTAGTCAACTATGCTGTGTAATTTTTTTAATTATCGATATTTGTATAGATGCCATATGAACGCTGATGAAATATTAGCGCACACTGTCGAATAAAACTGCAAGAAGACACGGTGTGCTTGACACTGTAGAGAAGTGGCAATACCCCTAGCTAGATACCTTTGAAAAATTTTACAAAAAACATGGGGGTATCTAAGATACCCTGTTGTCGTCAGAGTGCGTTACACTCTGTGGTGTGCATAGGTTCCAAACGTTGGGGACATCAAACGTGAACGCCGCACAATGCCTTAGCATAAGATAACTGTTTGACGCAGGTACAATTGTTACGCAACTGATTGCCTTATGTCTAAAAATTATCACACCTCCTGTGCCATCTGTTTAAAGACCAGTTTCCAGCCATAAAACGTTCTCAATTCGCAACAATATAGACGAAAGCTAGCTCCAGAAAAGAGGAATAAAGGAAACGTTGCCAAAACACTAGTAAAAGAAAAATCTTTAGGTACAAATGTATATATGCTTAAACGTTTTAAGAATTCGCTTAATAGCTGAAGTAAGCTTCTAGGTTTTGAACGGTTCAAGCAAGTATTAGGTCCAATCTGATCACCAAATTAAGTTGTAACGTAACGATTAAACTTCAGATAATGATCATTAAAATATATACCATAATTAGGTTTCGTATAATTATAAACGATAGTGTTTATGTTTTACGCCAAGCTGTATGTCGTATACGATTCTTGCTTATGTAATATACTGTGCAATATTTAAACAAAATTGAGTATTTCACATGTTTACGCAATACAAGCTATTGTTTCGTCGTCGAAAGCCATCTATATCTTACGTGTCGTTCTAAATTCGGCTATTTCGTGCTAGGAAAACGGAAATAGAAGATTGATTTTAAAGCTTTTTAAGTAAAATTTCACAGACATACTATTCTGAGCATCCCATCAATCTGTGAATTATGTCATCCTAATTCGTGTAGACTATGTCATTGCAATAACATTATGAATGTTGAAACTTTTGCGTAATATGAAAAAGATGGGAAATTCAATACTGCCAGGTTTCTAACTTCCTCCGGGCATGTCGTATAAATTGTGGCAATTAAATGATAAATGAGCTAGTTTCCAAAATTTATTGTGACATATATTAATAAAACATAGATGTTACTGTGCTTTTTGCAGATAAAAACTTATTATACAATGAAGACGAAGAAGTGTGTTTTAATCATTTTTGTGACATGTTATATATTAAATAAAACATAGATTTTACTACTTTTAGTGCTTTTTGTAGAAAAAACTTGTTAAATAATGAACACGAAGAAGTGTGTTTTAATTATTTTTTGTGGCATGTTATATATTAAATAAAGCAGATTTTATTACTTTTAGTGCTTTTTGCAGATAAAAACTTATTATACAATGAAGACGAAGAAGTGTGTTTTAATCATTTTTGTGACATGTTATATATTAAATAAAACATAGATTTTACTACTTTTAGTGCTTTTTGTAGAAAAAACTTGTTAAATAATGAACACGAAGAAGTGTGTTTTAATCATTTTTTGTGACATGTTATATATTAAATAAAACAGATTTTATTACTTTTAGTGCTTTTTGCAGATAAAAACTTGTTAAACAATGAACACGAAGAAGTGTGTTTTAATCATTTTTTGTGACATGTTATATATTAAATAAAACAGATTTTATTACTTTTAGTGCTTTTTGTAGATAAAAACTTGTTAAACAATGAACACGAAGAAGTGTGTTTTAATCACTGGTATTGAATTGATAATTCTGTATACCTAAAACGCAATGAAAATTGCTCTAACAAAATAGCGCATCGAGCAATTCTACTTTATTTTTAAGTGTACATAACCTAAAGTGGAATGCAAAATATTTAGGAAATTTGATATTACATACCACGCTCCTATTATGGAAAATGTTTTCTTCCACATAAAAAACCTTTTTGCGTTTTGTTTTTATATACATTGAATATATATATATTGTTTTCATTCAATACATTTAATGAATTGACTTAAATTCATTATTTATTGAAATATCACAATTTCAAATTTAAAAAAGTGATTGCCATACCTATTGTTTTGTTATTTAAGAGAAGCTTCAAGATCATTAAATATATATGAAAGTTTTACATAGTAAATAGTTCATTGCGTTTGCTATTCAAATTCACATGAACTTATTTGTCCTGTATCTCGATTGGCTATATTCTTAGAGTTCTTGCCAGCTCCCATAACAGACACAATTTTAGGGCCAATTTCTGCATGACCACTATACCTTACATCCCAGCTCTGTTTGAAAGAAAAGGACCAGATTCGGTGTTTTTGGTGTAAGCTTGTATATGTTACATTTATTGCGCAGCGAGCGAAATGAGCAATTATTTATTTGTTTGCGTATTGCTAGGTTTTAGCGTGTTCACACACTGTCCGTTTTTCATCCATCCGTTCAGCCAGTTCAGGAATGAATGAAATTTACCAATGGAGCTTTTTCCGTATAACTGTTGGTCGTAATACTGCGTTCACGTTACAATGTCCCGAACGTTTGAAACCTTTGTACACCAAACAGTGTAAAAGAACACTATCGACAACAGGATGTCTTAGACACCGCCATGTTTTTTTATAAATTTTTAAAAAGTAACTAGCGAGGGGTATTGTCACTTACACCGTGTCTTCTTGCAGTTTTATTGACAGTGCATTGCATTATTTCATCAAAGTTGACATGGCCTAGATACACATATCGCGATTTTGAAGAAAGCTCCACAGAACAGTTCACTAATGGACCGCGTTAGGTATAGACGATGTGCGTTACAGGTAATTCGATTCAAATTGGTAGCTAAGGATGAGTGAGACACTGTAAAGAAAAAATGTAGTTGCTAGGGGTGTGTCGTACACCCTCGAAAATTGATTTAAAGTATGAGTGTCACCCTGACTGTGTATACAGTAGGGTCACGACTACAGGTTGACAAAGGTTCCAAACAGCGGGGACATTATAACCTGAACGCCGCATAGCAAACAATGAATTTCAATCATTCAACACATCCATGATGCATGACTGACTAAATTTAATGACACCTGCTGTATTTTTGTGACCGAAGGAAAATATGTTTTAGTTATATTTTAAAACACAGGCTTCATATTAAAAAGATTGTATGTCTTTTATGTCCGCCTGGACCAGATCGACAAATTGTGATGCTGGTAGATATGGCGATAGTTGCATAAAATTATGTAACAAAAGGAACCGTTTTAACCCTTAACATATCAATTTTAAGATATTCCTACAATAAACGTTTTCATGGTTTACGAAAATTATGAAATGACTCTTTGAATGTATATATATGACCGATGTATTTTTTGGAATGTGATTGCATCTCCAGGGTACCCCACCCCTCTCAACGGTGCATCATTTCTTGTTTTTGAACCTAATGGCACAATTGGTTGCATATGCAATTATGAAAGACTTCAAAAATGCTGAAAGCGATAAACTAGTTTATTTGAACATGTATGTGACAGACGTATGTGTTTTGGTATGGGACTGTACCCATGAGACTTCCTCTCAGAACCGCGCATGACTTAATGATTTTCAATCCAATGCTATGATTAGTTGCATATGGGAATATAAATGTTTTCGGAGCTGTTGAAAAGAATGAAGCGATTCATTTGAATGTATATGTGCCCGTTGTGTCATTTGTGCAATGATGCTATATTCCCACTACTTGAACCATGCATTATTTCTTTGTATTCAGTCTCATACTAAAATTTGTTGATTTGTTCCTTGGAATGATAATACGCCCGCCGCCACCACATGGCAGCTTGTAGGGTTATTTTATTTACAGTCTAATTCGACAGTTTGTTGCATATACGTTAATTAATCGTTTTTATATTGCTGTAAGCGATGAAGTCATTCTGTGACCGATATAAGGTACTGTATCTCCAGTGGCTCCTTTGCACCATGCATAATTTTGGGTTATAAAACTTCATACATACTAGCTGAGAAAGCTCAAGAACTTTCGATTTTGATGTAAACTAAAAATAATTGGTGGGTACGGCCCGCTGAGTTTTCGCGGGTTGACCCATCTTGTAGTTATATAAATGTGTTATCCTTTGTTTAATCTTTACGAGTTTTATATGATTGGCATATGCGGGATTCACGTTATAATGTCCCCACCACTTGGTACTTATGTACCCCACACAGTGGCAGGCACTCCCTAGACTACAGGGTGTCTTAGACACCCCTGTGTTTTTAAATAAAGTTTCAAATAAATTTCAAAGAAAGCTAGCTAATAGTTTGGCTTATTTCAAACGGTGTCAATCAACCGTCGTTGCTTTTTCGTTTTGCTGAGGGTTTCCGCCACCCCGTGGGTCGTTTTACATAGGGCCTACATGATACCCTAGAAACACCGCATTGGCAAGCATAAAACACCGAAATACTACATTGCCAATATGAGGTATCTAGGAGTGTGCCCGACGCCCTCATATTATTTTGTTATATGGTGTGGGAGTCACTGTCACCGTCTTTACGGCATAGTCTACACTACAGTGGGACAAAAGTTCCAACTTTTGGGGACATTATAACGTGAATCCCCTATTACTGGCATGCATGAACTATTACCGCATGTCTTCCCACATAACTTTGGTATTAACAGAGTAAACTCAACTGGACTACACGCGCACAATGACAAACAGCTATGACAATATTTACAGCCTAGCAATGCTACCCTATATTCAAACAGTTGGCAGAACCTAATGTTACGCCATTCTAGTTAGCGTTTGACAGAAATATGTTCATATGGAAGCAGCATTGCAAATTAGTTCACAATTTACAGATATAAAACAATCTAAAAATGGAGCTTACAAGTCAACGCAATATTATGATTTTTATTTACCCATAAATATATACGGTAAATTTTTTACTCAGAATTTGGGCACAGCTCCAATTATGTACGGCCCAAATATTAAATGCATGTCACTTCTGGATTTCTGGTAATTAAATACATAAATAGTTGAAATCTAATCAGCTGGCTTTTTATTTCAAGTCGTGGTACAAGCTTTCACCTACAGCCGGAATTACAACACCATTGTGGCTTAGATCCTCGGTGGTGAGACTAATTGATCGCAAAATTTAACATTTACTCGATGACTAGAGGTGTTTCTAACTTGTATTTCCAAAATACACAAGATAGTTACCAGTTACATGATAAACGGTAATGTTTTCTTTTCATGCTTTCCGGAAAATTGCTTTCTTCATACCAGCTAATATTAAAATCACGAACAGACTAGATTAGAGGATCCAATGGCGAACAAAATTCAATACCATCGTTGTTGAGCCTTTCATGATAGAAACTATAATTATAATAGGCAGGATCTGGCAGATTTAATCTTTTCACACGAAATTATTGCCACCAATGTGACTAAACAACTTGAAACGACGAAGCTGGCCAAGGAACCGCAAATACGTATTCAATTCAGTTGCTTGAGCAAAGTTTGCTCTTTCGAAAGGAGATTTCTATTTCTCACTATTGGCTCCCACCATTGCAACATGTAAAGACGCGTGTGCAACGATCTTTTGTTTAAACTAAATCAAGATTCTTCTTGTGGTTCACTTTAAGCAACGTTCAATCGAATTTTAAATTTTAATATATTTTATTACGCCCAAATGAACTACAAGGTAATAGGACAAGATTATGACAAAATGATTTTTAACATGAACAGCAAAAGTAGATCGCTACAATTCAACTCAGTTACAACTCTAAGTTCCATGTTGCGCTGGTGCATCGTAAGATATTCTCACCTCTATGTATTAACTAATTCGTGGATTAATATCAGTTACGATTTCAAAATATTAAATGAGTGCAGAACGTATTGTAGCAATCTAATAATTTATGAGACCACCATGCATGGATACTGCCAGGGTGGCCTGGTTCAGAGAATAGAAATATGGTAGTTTTGCTGTACATAAGGACACTTTTAAAATTTGAGTGTGCAGAAAGTAACTTGTTGAACTTTGATCAAAATGCCTTCAGAGGTTCTAAGGAATTACAACTAGAAGCGTCATTTTTTAAAATACTAGCTGCATTTACATGAAAATAGCAAAGGTTTGTAGGCTTTAGGCAGAATGCCGTATAGGTTCCGCTCGAACTATAATACCATACACCTCAAGGTGTATCACTTATAACAGGCTCTGACCTAATGCCTAACCAGAGGTAGAATTTGTTAGTTGCTCCAAGTGAACCGGTTATTATGGATGCAGAGTGTTGAACTAAATTGTGTGAAATTAATTATAAATATTAATCAATCATTTGATTCTAAACTGTTTGGACAAATATAGGGAAACGCTACTCATTCTGATTTAAATATGAGCAACCTTTGATTTCTGTTGATTTGGTTGATTTTCATTTTGTATCAAAACAGAAATAACCTGGACAGTCATCGAACCCAATAAATGTTACTCAAAACTCTTGTTATTTTGAGTTAGAAATTTTCACCACAATTTTGTAAACGTCGACATTAATTCTATGTAATCTCCAAGATTAATGCATTTTTTCCAGCATTTTGAATGTATAAGAATACTTCATGTGATAGTATAGTTTCGGCTGAGCATTATAGTGAAACTACAAGAGGCCAGATACATGCATAATATGTATTTAAACATAACCTTATTATGACAACTCATGTGACTTTATGTGGCAAATGTATTAAATATAATACTGTATGTATACTTCTTCATAGATCCATGGAATTAACGTCGACGACGTCAGCCTTTCGGGCATCCACGCACAATTATGGGACAAATTATATATAATAAAATCGTAAAACAGCAATTTATGTCACGCATATATAAATTACAATAATAAAATTCCGGGACAACCTGATGCCTGTTGAGGTCACTCTACCTCACCTATGGGAGCCAGTCACAGTTTTTATTGTAAGATTTTTATTTATGAAGAGTGCTAGAATTTCTCTATAATTTTCGCTTCTGGTTTCCTTGGTCAACCTGACGACTCTCCTAGAGGATTCCAATTCCACAGTGTACGCCACTGGAATCTAATATAATCGCTGGACAATGTTGCGGCAAGTTCTCCGATAAAGAAAAATTACAGTGACACGTTTTGCAAAGCGGTTTCCACTACATGCCTGACAACATCCCGTGGAACCACGGATAAAAATCGTCGGACACAGACGAAGCTTTGCCTGATCAAATAAATAAAACAAAAAGAAATAAGAAAGAGAACCAATAAAGTATACTAAATATGTGTCGACTGCGGCTGGTCGAACAACTCGACCGATCAGTTCGAAAAAACTATTGACTGACTCGCAGCCAAAATTTTTCGCAGACTGGCTCCTCGTTCTTTTTTGCATGTTGCCTTCATACCGCATATTTCACTGGCGTCCTACTCTGATTTGCCAGTTATAAATCTTTGGCCAGCATTTTCTGACTGACGCGCAAATAAAAGCCTGCCAACTACAATTGGAGTGTACTGGAATTCTCAAAATAATAACTGAACACTAATTTTATGAACTAAACTGATCACGGTAGCTACCATTATAAATTCTTTTAAACAAAAAAATAAAATACAGCTAACACACGTGTGCATTTACGTGGCCTGCAGTACATATTTTGACGGCTTTGAAACTTAATACAAATAAAAAATATTGAAAATACCAGCAACATGCAGCTTTAGGCATACTAATGAATTTTATCAAGTATGTTACAAAACGTTCCTATACTACACTAGCTGGGCTACGACACGTTATCGCCAAGATACCTACAGCGATGCAATATAAACAAACTGCCATGTATATGTAGAAGAAAATTCAATGAGACCTATCACGGCAAGCAAAGTGCCATTGACACTTTATGCTACTGCAAACCCTACGGGGAAAACTATAAATAATAATTGCTACCATATAGTAGCTCAGTGTACTCAGTATTCCGGTTGAGTTTTGGTTGGCCGTGTCCTCGCCTTACAAGACAGTCCAGGGAAGGGTCTGTGTCGAATTGGTCAGATTGATCACTATCTGTCTGGAATCCAATCAATTCATGCAGGGCCATCCCCTTTTGCCAAAATTCTTCCTTTGCTAGGCTCAAAAATGTTCTTGTGATTGTACTATTGAGGATTACCAAAGCTTGCCAGCTCGGCTGTTTGCCACGAATAAAACTACAACGAGTAGTATCTGCGCTACCAGCGGTCATCATTGTAGAAAAGAAACCAGCCATATGGGGTGTAAAATAGTTCAAACCTGCAGCGCATATATGCAAGAGAAAACATAAAACGACCCCGCCAACCATCCAATTTTGTAGGTTTAATTAAAAACTGTTACGAAACGCTTTTTGGCCAATTGAAATTCGGCGTAAAACATTTCCCGAAAGCTCCGCTCGTGATTGAAATCTAGTTACTTTACGTTCTCAAAATTTTCAATTAAAATTACCCAAATTTTGATGAATTTGAATAAACCGAGTTGTTCGCGAAGACAATGAGCTTAACTACAGGATCGATTTGCTTGTGCCGTCGCTTTTGCACTAAAGTTGTTCGCGAACACTGACTAATCTAAGTTTAAATAATTAGGTATCGGGAACCGAATTTCTGCAAATTGAAAACGCCGAAATTCTGTCCGATACCAGATATAATTTCTGGGACTTGGACTTGATTTTGCCAATTTTCGGTTAGTGGAAAACCGAATGAAATCCAGCTTATTTCGATTCGATATCGGTTGTTACAAAATAGGACGGTTGGTGGGGTTACTTTGAGTTTAATCACGCAATATTAAATATATCGACCGAACCATGTATGATGCAAACACAACGGTCGTTTTGACTTAACACGAGTGTCAGAAACCTGAAGACAATTGTTAATCTTGTTGAAAGTACTGTTCCGACACTGACGAGTACACAGTGTCTTTTCGGCTCTATATTCCACATAATTTGTGTTGTCACCAGTTTTCACAAGTTATATTTATCTGTAAAACTGTAAACATTTGGAGCTTTTGGATCAAAATCGTCCCAATAGTATTACATGAATGAAATGTGAATCTTAGTAGCATCCTGGCATTTGACTCGATTTCTAGCGATTTTTCCATGTTTTTTTATGAAATTTTATGTGTTTCATAGGGTTCATGAAATTTTGCTCCTAGTACAATTTTACCAGGAGGAAAATTTCAGCAACATTACAAAACACATGAAATCTCATAAAAAATATGGCAAAATAAGTAGAAATCGAGTCAAATGTCGAGGATGCTATGAAATTGTATATTTTGTGTAAATATGTGTGTAGGATCAAAAATTGGTGAAATGAGCCCAACGATGATATGTTATATGAAAATACTAGGAACATGCGGAATCTAGCTGAATAAATGTATAAGATGCCATACTAGGGCATTAACCGGTGCAACAGGATCAGTGGCATCGGAACAGGATATTTCACAATAAATTAGGATATGAACAAGGAAACTAGCCCTAAATGTAAATGGTAGCTGCAATTCATGACTGCTGCTTGTTATAGTATAAAAGATTTGATTAGTATATTATAAAGTATTGTATTGTTAATATGTCCTGTAATGTCAACGTACTTTGGAGCCATCCCACTGGAGGGGATTCAGATGTTGGGAACGACAATTAGAGGTGACCTTTGATCTTTGCTACCCGACAAAATTATGCAATATCTCGAAAGCGATAGCATATGTATGATAGGTAGAATACATGGAAATTACAACAGCACAACTAACATATTGGATACTGGGCACCTGTGTGCATTGCGCGTTCATCGGTGTTTCGATAAAATTTTGGGGCATAACTCTTTGCCCTGAATGTTTTTATATACTTATCTCGCGCAGACACAGTTCCTGCATTGTTTATATGTTACACATATCCGGCCTGCTATGTATATGTACATTCGTACTAGTATATACGAAAACTATAGATTTGCAAGCCTTTATCTTTCGTTTTCGATTTTACCCAGTAGGCTTGATCTCCTTTCTTCTTTTCCAATTTTGATCGCTAGTAACACTGCTGCCTAAAGCAATTTTATCTAGCCCAACCATTGCTATTACACATATCCAAGCACAGAGCTGATCCTGGTAAGCGTTGGAAATCTACGAAATTACCACGAAATAATTAATTGTTTGAGCCTAACGAAGGATAAATTTTGGAAAAAGGGGATGGTCCTGCGCAAATCAACTAGATATGTGGCCTATAGGGTATCCGAAGAAAAATTTGACATAGACCTTCTTCCTGAAAGATCAACCGAAAGAGGGCAACCCTTACTAATACTAAACAGGAGTCGCACCTAAAGTATCTACGACAAAAGGCATATTACATATTATATAAAACAAAAACAAAACTTATATTGTACCTCCATAGTATCGCAGGTACTTCAAAGCTTTTACCGGATAACACATATATATGAAGAAAATCTTATAAAGCTTTTTGATAATTGTAGTAGTATTGTAGTGTTAGTGATACCTAGTTTTTTCTCTGCCCGTAATGTAATCGAACTTGCAAAGCCAGTACAGTTGGCATCCAAGTATTAGATAATGGCATAAAGGTGTGTTTAAAGTTGTGCAGCTGTGTGGATTGGTCCGATTCGTGGTCTTCTTTATATTATCACTATCACAACTAACGGTTGCTGTTGCCAATATTGTTTGATCGGCGGAGATATACAATGCTACATATGCGGATTTTTATCAACAATTGAAAATTGGCACTGATGGTTTTGTACTGGTAGATTACGGCATAGTGTAAGGGGGCTGTTTTGGACTGACTGTTTATATTACCGGCATAGTTGGTATAATTTTGTTTTATTTTTATTGATAGCGACAAGTTATCTTAAGAATTGCTAGCCAGCAATTACTATATTTGTATACGTAAGTGGCTCATTTTGTATATGTCTTTGTTACACATGTAGCTGCTAGTGACAAATTATTGTAATTCCCTGAATTTACAGTTAAAACCGTGAATCATTCCAGGCATCTGGGTCTACTCTGGCAACGGATGTAGGAGTTGCGTTCGCAGTATTAGTCGGAGAGATATCAGCAATTACTATATTTGTAACAAGTCTGGCGCGGCCATACATAAGCCTATCGGTTAAAGTTGTTCTATGAGACTGATACACAAAAAATGCTGCTACTGACGCAACCAAATAATAGGTAAAGGATAAACATCCAACGACGACAACGCCTTTCGATATTTATGACAATTGAGTAAAAGACATATTATAGTACAGACACTAGTATCAGACGCTACATTAGTATCAGACACAGTTCCTTTGAAATTCCAGACTTCTCCATAATGTCGCGAAAAGATCTCCTGATTTGTCCTCGCTGGAACGAATAAGATACTGGCAAGACCGGACGAGCGAAAGTGCCATGCAACAATTGCCTCGAGCAGTAGGGCATTGAGATTCAGCGTCTGGTAGTCTGCGGCGAACCAGTTCCGCTGACCTGAAATCAAAGAGACTAAAATGACCAAAACGAGTCAAACATACATTGCCCGTTCTCTCTCAAATTTATCAGTGTTGACAAGCACAAGTGAGATAACAGGTTGCTGCACAAAAACAACCTGCAAAGCTGTAAGCAAAACAAAATAACGCAAATGTTGCAGGTTTCGAGTTATGGTAACATATTTCTGATCAGTCGGCCCAAGTTAGATTCGAATCGTCAATTAAGTCCCAATGTAATCCGTCGACGAAGCGGCTGATATACGCAGGCAGTCCAATAATAGTCAATAACGCTCGGTCGATGACGACAAATATGACGAAAAATTAGTCAGTATACGTATCAGGGATAGTGAGTTAAGTGTTTAGTTAATTAGCAGCAAATCGATTTGTTAACACAAAATTCTGAAAACAGTGCCCATCACGGCGTACATACCAGGCAGGCTCAATCGCCAAACCCGCGAGAACAAGGCTCTAGAAGGCAACGCGGCAAGCGACTAACTGTCCTATAGGCTATCAAACAGGGGCACAAAATAAGACAATTCACATAAATGTAAGGTAAATGTAAATACAAAAGCGTATTAGCGCACATCTGACAATTCCCAGCCTGCGAAACATTGCAAGAGGTCCTTATAGAGAGTAGGTTGTTCCGGCACAAGTTATAGGTGTCCATGCTCCAGGGAGATTGGGTGAGCAGCCGTTGTCCGTAAGCTCATTGAAGGAAAAGCCAGGACAAAATTTCACGAAAGCTCACAGCATGTGGATTAGACGAAGAAAAAAAAATATCTGAACTCTCGTCGTGGGGTCAAACCAGATTTTAAACGCCTCACGGCGTGGCCCCCAACGATGTAATAACGGTGACGCAGCTGCATGGCGCAACTTCCTAACACCATGCCCATACGACCCCGGCTATCATAACCTCAAGGGTGGACCCTAAGTTGGTAATTTAGCCACTTTTCTTGGTCAGACCCAAGAAGTTACGGAGCTTAGCAGGCCGCAGGCGCGCTTCACGGGGTGTGTTCGGACCCCGCCCGATTGGTTGCGCACGTGTCTAGTATCTGGGTATGATTGCTGAGGTCCCCCAGGGAGGTTGACACCGAAACCTGCTCACAGGTCATAATGTCATACCAATATTCCCTATCCTAGCCTAAATGGAAGTTGTTTTATCAGCGCAATTTGAGGTGAAAACGCGTGTTGATTTAGGTTTGTTGTGTAAATTTTGAGTTGCGCGGAGTTTATCCTTAGCCGAACACTTAATCGGTTGTAGCCATATGGCCCCCACAGGGTTCCGACAGTCCCTGGGTGTTTAACGTTGGACTACCTAGTTCATATCTTAGTAACCGGATTGTGTTAATATCTAGTGATAATGTCTCTTCCTAGTAAATTCTATCCTTGGCTGGAGTGCAATATCTCGTGAGTGAATTAGTTGAACCGTTCAGGCGGACCCTTCTCGCTACGATTCCGAAATTTTCATACATGGTATTCACAAATACTGGTGGCGAACTGCACGTGTCAGGGCTTGGAGTATTCCCCTCGACAAGCCGTGGCACGCAGAGTTGGCCCGTCCGTTCGAATGTGCTTATTGCGCTAGTGGATCAACAACACGGCACACGCCAAGTGATTGTCAAGAGTTTATTAAAATCATGTACAAAATCGGTTAACAAAGGACATTAAGTGAGATAAGTGCGTAAGTACAAACTACGGCAGCACTACCCTACCCGTCCGAACAGTTGTTCCCTTGTCCAGAGCAAAAGAGAGAGGGGTGGCGCGAGCGAAGTCGTTCCCGGTAGTACCGGACCAGAATCTATATACCCGAGGCGTTCCACCTCGAACGTTAACTAAGTCAGCTGTCGCTCGGGCCATGCGTCTGGCGTGCTTCGAAGTTCGCTCCTAACAGCGCGCGGCGGTGCATGCACTTCGAGAACTATACGGGGAAGAGAACGGATTGATTACAGCATGGACAGGGCATGAATTCGGGTACGGGGAAAACGTAGGCCCACCATACAAGATAAAAATCAGTAGCATTAGAAAAAAGAAATCAACCATGGTACAGATTATTGCATTGTTAGGGCAAGCGATCACCTACAACCGTCAACGAGTACAAGCTACCAATCCTGTTTCAGCCAACGAGACACCTTCATCGCCGTCAGATGCAGATGTTAAAACGCTGTCCGCGTGCATCGCCCGTCCTACAAATGTTGCCTAGCGTTCCTAGCACGTCACTCATTTCACTCCGTCCTACGGCCAGGTTCTTCTCTAGTTCTCCAATAGCGGTTGCCTCAGCAATTCGAGTAGTCCAGTCGGGAGTTCAATTATCCCAGGTCCTAATAGTCCATAACCGGTAGGCCGGTGGCAATGCGATTGCTTTTGGTGGCGGAGTATCGCTTGAACTACGTTACATCGACCGGGGGGGGGCAGAGTTTTGATCACTTTTGGAAGGGACGCCCCGGGATAATATTCCGACCGCCTAAATAGAAAAAGGCACGAGCAATGGTTATCCCTGGCGAGTTCCTAGGCGACCGAGGCCGCAATTTTTTAACTGTTTTGACGGATTGTCGTGCCCGTCCTACGACTAGGACTCGTTTCGCCTGGGGCGGGTGGGTATTTCTCTTTTGGGGTTGTTTTGGTTGGTGTCTTTCTTTCCTGGTCTTGCTTTCGGTTCCTTTCGTTGCTTTTGTTTCTGTTGCTCGTTTTGTTTCTGCTGTTTCCTTTGTTTCTGTTGTTTCTTTTGTTTTGTCGTCCTCTCTCTATCGGGCTCATCCTATTGCCTTAATACACTGTACACATCGAAATTGTACAGTGTCTCGACTGCACTATCGAAATTGTGCAGTCGAGTTATCACCAAAATTTTAATGAATTTTATCAGAACTCGATAGTCGAGTGGTTAGTACAGAGAAATCTGCAGCGGGCTTAAATTCCCCGTGCAGGATCGAAACTCAATCAAGGAAAACAAAAAAGGAGAGAGAGACAAAAATGGTGAAAAGATAAATCGGGGCATACATAGTACATAGCCTAACGGGCAACCAGGGATAAAATGTAAAAATGCTTAAACTCAGCGATCAAGTCGCTCTAAAAAGAAAACGGGGTTTTGCACTCACTCGGTTTGGGGTCAAAACGAATCGCGAAAGGTCGCGATTTTTCTTTATTAAAATGAGAGTTTTATGGTTTCCTTTTGAACTTTGAGCACTCTGCCGTGCTTTCGAAAGCGTTTATTGGATCCGATCTTGGTACCTAGCCAGGCCGTCGGTTCATTTTAGTGGGAAGTGATTTTCCTCGACATTACCACCGAGTTTAACCCTGTACGTGGGCTAGAGTGAACTTTGGTGATTTTAGTGGTTTGGCTAGAGTGTTTTGAGAAGAACGTGATTTGTCGCCGTCAATTTACCGAGCCACTGACAAGCGATGTTGTACGGGGCGGTTGGGATCTCGGGCAGTCTAGTCTACTCTAAGTAAAGCTCTTTCAAACCTTAATAATGCACCAAACGCTCATTCTTACAAATCGAGAGCATACCGCAAACCGACAATGCTGAGTAAAACGTTGCTCCGTACGGAGTGCCAATACCTTATGCTCAAGCTAAAATCACTTAGAATTTGTTTAGTCTTCTGTATTCCCCAAATTTTCTTAACTCAACTGACAAAATAAATTTTAGGGCTTTCTAAAGCCCGACAGAGGCTAATCCTCCGTCCCTAACTGCAACGTCAGTCCGAGCTCAAGCAGCGGCATGAGCATCGAACGGTCTACTAAACTGTAATTTTGTAAACCACAATTCCAACCGAAAACAAACAAGCAAATCCCTATGGTTTCGTTAGTAAATTTTTTACCGTGGTCTGCTCAGGAAAAAGTCGATTTCCCTAACTCAAGAGCAACATGTCATGTAAAATATGGACGAGGAGCGTCCATCTTGATTTGCCGTACCTAAGACCACGGGGAATCAGAAGGACTTCGACTTTCGTGTTCACAACCTAACACCCCCCGTGCTATCACTCAACCTGCTCAAAACGGAACTCGACTAAGGGAGGTTTGTCAAGGAACATGCAAAAGTGTTGTCAGCTGGCGTGGAGAACTAAGACGTCCTCTGACGGGCGTCCAGTCGATCTACCGAAACTAAAATTGTGCTCAAACTGAGTAAGCTTCGATGGTCTGTTACATTGTACTCTGGGGAAAATAAACCCCCACACGCCTGGTTCACCTCCTGACTTACATTATTTGGTCCGGGACAGCAATTGCTAGTCCCCTTCCGCGAGACGGAAGACGTCTACGCGGGTCCTCCATCGGCCGAATTCCATTCCAAACGCCAATCGAGAGAAAATAAAAGAAAGCACGGGAAAGCAAACGCGTTGCGAAATCAACACAATAAAACCTAAGCGTCGGAGCCGGTCAGTAAAGTCGACCGAACTCCGCGCTGCCGAAGTCGAACTGATTCGAAGAGACGACGCGGTAGTCGTCGCTTCAAAATTTTCTGCTGTGTTGAAGCATGGCGATTCTGTCGCCATCCAATCGGCGACGTTCTTTTGACGCCCACTTTTTCGAGGTCAAACCCGGGCGCCCAATCGAAAAATTCCCCAAATTTTATTTTTGACAGCTATCGTAAACCCTGGGTCCCCTTTAGAGAGAGTCGGCTTCAATCGAAATCGCCGACATCAAATTTGAACCCTCCGATTACTCGGAGGTCGACCATCTGTGAGTTTTCTCCAAAGTTCCCCGATTTTAGCCCATCTGTACCCCCAAATTCTTGTCAGAAACTTGTCGAAAACTCATTACTCAGATTTATTAAACCTATTACCTAACTTAGCTTGGTCGTCATCCCCCAAATGTCCCACGAAAGCTGTTAAATCACCCGTCAAATTTTCAAAATTTTAAATCTTTTCTCTCTATAAAATACTTGGAATAAGCTAGAATATATCTTTTTATCGGGCGACCTTTGTTCCCTCGTCCTCATTCATCAAATTTCCCCAAAGCTAACTCGCCGACTTAAAGCTAAATCTCTGCTATTTAGCGAGTTAGCTGCCTCATCCATCACCTAATTAAGCTTAACAAGAGTCCATCTGGGGTTAAATCTTGTCGCCCTATCCATGGATAAACGTGCAAACATTGCACGTTTATATGTCGGCTTACAAGATAAAGCCAAACATTCCTAGCATTCCTGGCTTTCCTAGCTACATTTCAAATATCCCGACAGGACGTCTTTAGACGTCCCGAAGGGGGAGGCACCTAGGATGGGAATGAGCTGATTTCGCGGTCATGGGTGCAGCCCATTCCTAGGTATCTTTTGACCTACCGGGGGTCCCATTCAGGATCTCCCAGGGGGCACGGGAGGGCCCTAAACATGCCCCCCGTCCGTCTCAGTCCTATGTGTCCAGTCCGTCCGTAAAACTTATAAATTTAGGAGAATTTTGTATGTCCTGTCCTCGGTTGTCCCGTTTTTTGTGTCGTCCTACATATATATATTATTATATACATATAGATATATATATAGGCGAAGAAGGCGGGGGGCGCAGGGGTATTTAGGGTCAAGGGACAAATACGAAGTTGGTACAAACAGACGGCATTTTATGTGGAATTTTCGTAGTACATTATAAAACAAAGAGATAAGTTATATGGCGGCGGGATGACTGGTCAGATCGAGACCCGCGTGGCCTCGTCAGATTTCTAGACGGGTAGATTACCTAGAAACACGCATACTTTCAATCATCGACCCGATGGTAACCAGAAAAATCAGTTGTTAGTACGGTGGTCAGGCAAATTTGGGCTTCAAAGGGTGCTATGAAAAGGAAGGCTTTGGTATGGTGGGGCGGACAAATGGACACAGCGAGTCACAAAGATCAAGCAGTACACATATACATGCATAGCTATATTTCCATATAAGTCTAGGTTATGTCCACTCGGAACCATGGTCTCCAGCCAAACCTAGCGTAAGTACTGGCTGTTAATTGGATGTTCACCTGTTTGTCCCTAGAATAACTCAGGAAATCCTCCAGCAATTTACGATGTTCTGGCTCTTTCGAAAGCTCTAAAAATTCTCTACCGAAAAGTGCTCGGGGCAATTTCGGTAAATCTGAACCGTTGGACGGTTACGGGCCGATAAACACGCCCGAGGTCCGTGATTTCCGAATAATCGGAAACTACCGTAACCCATTGGTTTCAGCTTACTTTTGCGACCATTAAGCTATAATTAGCTTGAACCAGGTAAAATTGATAGTCCTGATTTTGATCACTTTTGCGGTAAGGGCATGGTTCAATCGACCAGTGGCCTCCTATTCCCGGACGGTAGGAAATTTGAAATTTCAATGGGGGAAAACAGGGGCTAGTGGTCGAGTTCCGTTCGGGTTGTCGGTCCTGGTTAGTTACGCACTCTCCTACATTCCTCGTCTTTCTAAGTCGAATCAAATTATCGAAACCGGTTTCCTCTAGGCTCACTTGCACCTTATCCAATTATGCAAACATAAAACATATCAGGCAACGGCAAATCATATCAATGACAGAAACATAGCAATGATAAAAGGCATGTAGCAATGAACAACACAATTATCGACAACCATGGCACCCTGTTACCCACGAAAATTTCGGTCCTGTAAACCCTGTCTAGCTCGAATTGAGGCACGTTTAAGCAATTTTGACGCCGAAATCGTGTGAGAGACGCGTAACGGGCCGGAACGGGCCTGTTACACTTGCACGATGACAGAGTCGCTCGCTCGTTCTTATATTTCTAATGCGCTCGCAAAATATCAAAAATACGAGCGTTGGGGCGCGCAATATGCAGTGGAAATTCCACTGCACAACATACTATACACAAGCACCAACACAGATAAATAAATAGGTAAAAGGGAAGTGAAGTCGATGAAGGGGTGTACTGAAATCGGAAAAGATTCGGGTCTAAATTGCCAGGTCCGACTTGTCAGTTCAGCGTAGGCCGTGATTTCAAGGGCCTTGTAGGTTAGGACTCGATAGGTTCGAAATAAAACTTAGTAGAATCTGATACGACGAATGCTATACTCTGATTCTGAGCCAAATTTGGAGTAAGCCTGTTCTCGACCCAAGAATAGGACAAATGCCCTCATGGACTTTTAATACGGAATAGGAACAATCTACCCTAAAAATTCGGTAAAACTCATCGGCACCTGAAAATTCTCTCGCGAATTGGTCGATTCCAAATAACACAACTCTGCCCCCCCAAACATGCAATTTTGGCTAAATTTGAGGGCTCATATATAAGTTAGATTAAGCCGAAGGGATACCCTCTGGATATTTTGGATAGTTCGGTAACTAGACTATTCGAATAAGTAATTATCTTCTGCAACTTGATTGTAGCCAACAAGAAATAAGCTCACAAACTTAGCATAAAACGCCATCCTTTTATAACATACTATTCGTACCAATTGTGGCCACTTTCTTCAACAGTATTTTAAGTCGGAGGAAAGCTCCCCCAAATCTGTTGGATAGCCCGATACTTGGACTATCTCTGTAGCAAGTTTTTTTTGGAAAATTACTCGTATTCATTAAAATATACATTCATAAACTTAGTATGAAATGTCCTCTAAGTATAGGCTAGGCAAATTTTAGATCTACTTTGAGTCTTCAGGGAGTCTACTAGTTTCGATTCTTTGCTCGAAATTATCAGAAAATCAGACGACAGAGTAGGCACAAATCGCCCCTATAGAGGAAGTAAATCTTAGCTAACCTCATCTCAACATAGCTTTGCTATTAAAGTTCAGAAAAGTCCCCCGCGGGTGTTTGACTAAGGATAAGAGTTGCACTCTAATAGGGAACCGTTTAATTGAGTTGAGTAGTGCAGGCCAGCAATGCGGAAACGTACAAGGTAGTGTAAGTTTGCCACATCTGGGACGTAGCCGTAGGCATACATGGTGAAACGAAGGTGTTCAACGCGATACAGATAGGGAAACCCTACCTAGACAGCATAGGCGTGTGGTTCTTATGCAGGCTAACTGGTTCATGACGCTGAGATTGGAATCGAACGACGAAGGAAACGCTATCTCAAGCAACGGGACCTGCACGGTGCGAAGATTCGCGCTAGGACAAATCAGTTAGGATATCATAGAAACGATTTGACAATACGCTACCGTCAACAAAATAAGTTAGGAATGGCACTTGTGTCATGTGCTAACTCGCGACCTAGGGTCGGGTAGCGTCGCCACCTGGATAGAATACTCTGATTAAGGAAAATAGTCAAAATCAAAATCAAAAAGGAATACATTAAAATACATTCAAATCGGATCTTACACTGATCGTTAGTTCTCCGACTATCGATCCAGCAAAATACATTAAATAATGCAGATCTTAATGGCAACTCAATTAGGCAAGGTTACTAGATCTTTCAACACTCCGTACCCTAAGTTCAGCTATTAGCCTGGGAATACCTTCAGGCAACCAAAAAAGTAGCACTTTGACGTATCATGATGCCCATTGATTTGCGCTTATACCCCCATGCGCTCGTAAAAATAAGTATGTCAAAAATCCTAGCTTTACGCATGTTACTAGCTTTATAATGTAATGTCTGTCGCCTTTAGTATAGGGCTCGAATAGATCCAGTAACCCGTATTGACTAAAACCCCCATTGAACACCGCATGCCTTATTCTGGGGATTCCCTCAGGCCACACAAAAATAGAAATGTCAGAATGATTGGAACGTTGCTCACGACCGAATTCGTGCTTGATTCACTGCTGAATAAGTACTTACTGGAATCTTAACTGTACGCCAGTTGCTAGTTATGACATACGCCAGTTGCTAGTTATGACATACTGGCCCCATTACTGGATCGAGTAATAGGTAAATTTAGTACTCTCCCTATAGGAAATAGGGACGCGCATGTAGCTGGGAGATTCCCTCAGCCACACAAAAACTTTGGAACATCGGCCTCTAACGGCGAGATGTCTTCATTAGCACAGAATACCAGTACATTTTAGGCAGCAGTGCTTATTCGTTCATGAGTTAAATCTCAACTTTACCCAGGTTACGCACTGCACGCTGCGGTAGTCGCCTTGTTCAGTTGAGTCATGAAAACCACCTCTACATAGGGAAGTTTCGGGTAGGTAGGAATTAGGTCAAGTATGGGTCCGAAAGAAACAGTGTCGTTCTTCGGTTTGCTTCTGATTTCCAATATTAACAAATTAATATTAATTTCGACGCATGTTGACGCAAATCTTACCGTGGGTGGCTCAGTCGAAATCCATCATGCAGGAGGCTCAGCCTCACTGACAAAATTTACACAGTTCAATGTCCATACTGACTGGAGTAACGTGCGAAACGAAGATAGGAGTTTTGAATTTGTAGGTAATCAATAGTGATAATTCAAAATTCACTAGGTTTGATCTGAGTTTCATGCAATGGCTTCGTGTTGAGTTATAGGGTCCGGTATTCATGAATTGAGCTTAGCAGAATCGGAGATCTCACGTTAGCCAGAATTCAAACAGGGTTGAGGTTAGACCCCGGCATCGAAAAATTACAAGCAGCGCTGTGTTTCAGTGTTTCATCCAATGGCTCTGTAGCTGTGAAGACGAACTTTAGATCGAACAATCGAGATCGAAATTCCCTCGTCCAGAAGTCTAAATTTCACTAGGGCTTACTTAAATACTGGGTAATGGAATTAAACCCGAGAACGAAATTTAACCTTAAAGTAGCGAGCAAAATTTATCCTCCTTTCAAACGAGACTTACGGATTAGTGAGACTAAGGAAATAGGAAAAAGGGGAGTGGCACCGGCCACTCACCCGAGCGTTGAAAGCTCTAATCTGTCCGGGTGCGAGCTTCGCTCTCAGTAAATGAACGCACCACGGGACAGGATCACGCTTGGCGTATTGTGGTACGAACACTAAGACCTACGATAAACGAGGGGATTTTGTATAAAATACCTGAATTACCACGGTTGGAATTATCTAATCACTCAGGATGAAATTTAACAATACTTAACATAAAGAGGGATTAAGAAATTGTGGAACTATCCACCAGGTTAGTCAGTCAACGAAATGCATGCTGACCTGCTCCCGGCTCGAAGTAGGTAGTCGCCGAGCCCATGGCAGGGTCGGAAATGGTTGAAATTATTCGGCCCTCCTCGACATGTGTCACAAGGGGAATATGCGCAAGTCCCCTCCCCTAGTTTCGGGATACCGATTGATGACAACAATTTGAAATGTCGTTTCTGGACTAAGTGTAAGTATTGAACAATGAAATTTCCGTAGGTTAATACGTAGCTCAGGGTAGTGGTAAGATTTTCCGAGAGATTATAGGTCGGACACATGCTCCGACCGGACAGAAATTACAATACGATTTGAACGATGCCAAAACGTCAGTATACGTCCGAAGTCGAGATAAAAGCAGCAGAACACTCGGATATTTAAATTCTTGGTAAAGTACTAAACCAACTGGACACGACTTTAACGTTGTCACATGATCACTTCTTAGGTAGTACATAGGTGTTAAATTTAGGAAATTAACTCGAATGAGCTCATCTTGCTCAAGGGCGTAATCAAGGTCGGTTTAAACTGATCCTTGGGAAACTATCAGACCTATTTCTCACTAAGCGATGTATTTGCCAAGAGTGCATGTGGATAAAGGATAGTGTAAAAAGGATGTTCTATAAAATAAACTAACAGGGGCTGGAATGGTGCTATCCAAGTCTCGCTGACCACCAGGCTGCCTCTCGACATGTATGCTATGACATTCCCACCTGGATCGAGCGCTTACCCCTCTCATATGCCGGATCGCACCTTTGCAGACCCTGTAGCACGGGTACAGTGCAGACCGATATGCTCGTCGTCGAAAGAGTTCAATTCACACACAAAATATAGTAACACAGTAATTTTCAAACATCGTAGGATGGTGCGATATCAAGCAGTGCATGCTCAGACGTTATTTGCTTTCGAAGTATCTCAAACCGGGAGTACCCCACCTTGTCCGCTGCAGTGGCTAGATAGCCGCCATGCAACGAAATTTACTACGGTGTTATAGTCTATGTTACAGTTATAGACTGGTCGGGTATTGAAGAATAGCACCTTCGTACTAGTTAGGTGTTAAGCTTAGGACAATGCGGTCCTCCAGTCGTAACCTTAAACGAATTTCTAGCCAAGTGTGCTACTATCGAAAACCGTTTGGAATAAGGATACAATGCCAAATTGTTGTATATATCATGCAATGTCTAGTACTAATATATTGATGCATCGTGCTTGTATTGTTTATTTTACTAAGAGATGGTCGCTGTATTTTTGCGAAATTTTGGCATATACTTTGTCGGTTCTATATCGCTGCGTTTAAGAGCGAACAGTAGTCTTTGTATTATCCCCAACCACTGCCTAACGGTTCAAATTTATACCTCCCCAAGCCATAAGACAAATTGGGGAATTCAGCGGAACTTATTTTCCGAGTACAATAGTAGATTAGCGACATCGCAAACTTGAAGCCGGCAATCTAATCGTTAACGATATTCTATGTGTTTTGGTGCCCATTTCCGTGTCGCCTGGTTATTAATATTCAATCGATTATTCTTCGCCTTCTATGTTATACTGCGATTGCCCAATGCTTGTTCGCAATAATGTAACTCGCCTCATCTGTATCTGTACATTTTGCAATAAACTCAAAAGAAAATCACGCTTCGTTGTCTAATGTTCGTTTTCTGGCAGCGGTAATATGTTCTATATATTTGTCCGGTTTTTCCGACCAGCGTCTCATGCTAGGGCCTGGGGATGACATATCTCAAGCTCTGACGTGTGATGTTTGACTTTAGTATTAATTAAACAAAAGAGAACAAGAAGAGCGCTTGAAAGGTCCGCGAAAATTCAAAACTAACACGTTCGTTAAAAAAATTAATAAACACGAACAGTCATTCAAAATGATTCCACCAAAATATACCGGCATATAAATCGCCTTTAAATTAATGATCATTTCGCCGCGAAAAGTACCAAGTCCGACTTTAAACTTTCAGGGATCGTCGGAACCCTGTGGGGGCCGCATTGGTCAACACAGTTGCTGAACGAATTAGTGCCCACAGAGGCCAGCGCCAAGACAAATTTCGAATGGTTATCGCGCCACCGCTCCACCCGCTTAATCAATACATGCTCTTATCACCTCGCACTAAAGATTCAATCAACTTCCAGGTGAGGTTGAGATAGGGAATATCGGTATATCGCTAAGGCATGTGAGCAGGTGTCAATGTTAGCATCCCTGTGGGACCTCAGTGTTCATACCACAAACTAGACACGTGCGCAACCAATCGAGGGGTCCGAACACACCTCGTCAAGCGCGCCTACGGCTTGCTAAGCTTTATTAGTTTCTTGGGTCTAACCAAGGAAATTTGTAAAATTGTCAAAACAGCGAAAATTTGGGTCCACCCTTGAGGTTATGATGACGTATGGGCATGGCTTTGGAAGTTGCGCCATGCAGCTGTGTTCCATCATTACAATATAATAGATGGTCAAGCTTTGGTACCATCTAGCCATCTATTACTGGGTTTTACTTGGTGACAAATAATCTTGCACAAGTTTTGATCCAAAATTTGAGCTTTCATTCTTTTATTATCTATTAGTTTGGCGTATAGTACTATTGTCACTGTCTCAGGCTGTGTATACTGTGAAGGCTGAAGCAAAATTGACGCCTGCAATCAGAAATTTCACATGATAACACTAAAACATGTGGTAAATTTGTCCCGAATTCATGATATAATTTTCTTATTGCACGTAAAACGGAATAATGGTGAAATCGGTACAGCCATACATACATAGGCAAAGTGAAATTTCAGCTAATTTCACTCAGTTTTAAACATGATTATTTGTAAAAGTGAAATGCATATTCTTATCACCCTATAATTTAATTTGGAAACAACTTATTAATCAGTAGGATCGGCTACTGAAGTAGTGTAATTACAAGCAGTCCACCTAATATTTTGCATGCACTGTAACAATTTGAGGCAAATCAGGTTGACAACAATCATGCTACTCATCGTTCACATTAAGATGCGTGCACTCACTGCATACGGTTACGCGAGAACGGCAGTGTTCGTTACACTGCAGTTGTCGTTACATCGTAATGACAATGTTGTCAGTCGCTACTAGCTTCGTGCCACATCTGGCATTTCTGAACAGTGCTTGTAACGATTATATCAATCGATGTTACACGGCTTGTAACAACATTGTTTAAAGTTGTATGCGCATAGTAAAGACAACAAAGAATGCTGCACGATGGTGTAAGGAAGAATAACAACATCTTTGCACATCAGCTGTAACAGAAACTATAGTAGCTGCGCGTTGGTATAACAACAATTGAGAACAACGCACGCGTTTGTTACATGAACCCAAATTGTTGAACGCTGGTGGGTTCATGGCTAGTAACTCAATCGAGATTGCAGAGCGTAGTGAAATATAGGTACACCTACGCCATGTGCGTGCACAGCCAATCATCCCTCGATAGCATACATCGATATGTTATATCTGGGTATCACACAATAACGCACAAGTTAGAACAAAACTAACACCGACAATAAGTTTCCGACGCATGAAAACCCCAAGTGCATGCTATCAGCCTCCCAGGACGTCACAACAAAATTAAGAATTTTGGGTCGAGGAACCATGGGGGCGCCATAACCCTTACCCATGGAATCATAGGTCGCAGAGCAAAATCAACATCGGCAATGAGATTCCCATGCTCGAAAACCAACAAATAATACTTTTCAGCCGCTCAGGACGTCAGAACAAATTTTTGAATTTTGGGTCGAGGAACCATGAGGGGGCCATGCCTCAAACCCCGTAACTCCAAAACCAAAAGAGGTATCGGAATTGTTATTTTACTTTGGAATAAAACCAACCAGAGAAAAATTCGAAAATAAGATAAAAATAATATTGTTTCTGTGAACGGTACTAAAATGGGGTAAGAGCCCTCATTTTAACCTCCGACCCCGAACCATCTTGGCGCCATACCCATGTACTCATGGGCCGCAGAGCAAAACCAGCACCGGCAATGTGTTTCAGGCACTGGCAAGATTAATAATAATTTCATCCAGGTTTTGCCTTTATGTCCATCAATAAATATTACCTATTACCGCAAGGCTTTGCCCGGTTAGATTATCACTCAGAACCC
>JASANE010013002.1:0-26667 GCA_030248225.1 Trileptium ribeirensis
TTTGTACAAATCAAATTCCAGGAATTTAACGACAACACGTTGTCCTGGCTGTTTCGTAAATATTCGATGTGTGCATTCAGCTTCTCCAGCATACGGGAACGGATAGTCCTTACTTGTTTGAACGCCCGAAGGAGAATCTGATTGAACTAATGCCAAAGAAGAGTCTTTGACTCCTGAAAATTAAGTAAAAAAATTATAGAAATTAAGATAAAAACGCAGAGCAATGACTATATATGTAATTAGGTAATGGATTTGTATTTACGTAATTGGCATCGGTAATTACCTGTATGGGGATATTGTTCAAGAAATAGATTTTCTATGCAACTCCAAAAGTGATCATTGCATAAATGTTAAAACTTCCACAATAGAGTTGTTTATACTTAAAGTGTTTTTAGCATGACATATGCCGAAAACGTTGCTCCCGAGCTTTAGGATTAGTTGCTGGGGTAGACAACGTGCACTATTGGTTCACAAACCCTTAGACAACTATGGAAAATGCCGCATTGTTGAAACTCAAACTTAAGAAAGCAACACTTTGTGCAACATTTTATACTATTTCTATTTTATTTTAGCAGCCAATGTGAGTTTTTATTGATTTGAGAGTTTTCTACGGTGTAATATCGTCTATATTTCATGAAATTGGGTGTATTGGCGAAGCCGCTTGATTTGCTCAAGCTATTGACGCTTCAATTCGAACCATGTGATTTTAAATTTAACGAACAGTCTAAGAAAATTTTGAAAACAACGTCACATCCGGACGACTGTGACAACAAATAGACAACGTACACGCTACCTACCCATTACAAAGTCGTGAGCAACTGTCGTATATTTGATATTCATGTAAATAATGAGTTCCAAAATGGTAGTTTATCCATCACGTACTTCAAAATACTGCTTATTAATAATTAA
The DNA here is from genome assembly GCA_030248225.1 of Trileptium ribeirensis. NCBI lineage: Eukaryota > Metazoa > Nematoda > Enoplea > Enoplida > Thoracostomopsidae > Trileptium > Trileptium ribeirensis. The sequence goes on from JASANE010013002.1 coordinate 910, forward strand.
CTTATTGAAACGAACCCCCTCTGCAGAGATTTGTTCACATGGATTATTTGCTATATTTTGACGTAGATCCTGATGGCTTTTAATCGAAAGCAAAGAGCTACTCTTTCATTGAAGAAGAATGTGAAACTACCACAGACTATAGAAGTTCGCGGTAGAATCCTAATATCGGGCATGATGATTGCAGCGGCGCACTCTCCTGATTTCGGTTATACCGCAAGTATAGCCATAATTATTTACTGGAATATTCCTTGACCGCTGTGTGAACAACTGATTTTCTTCCTTGTAAAAATTTTAATATGGAAAGCAGTTACTCATGGCAAAACAAAAGTAACCAAAACATTTCAATATTTGATAGTAGAACGGTGAATAATGAATTCTTACATACTGTTGTATTGTTTTAGGGAAATATGGATTGCATCGTTACGGGCGTACTACATTGGACAAGGACACTATAGAAACAACACAATTTGGTTTATTAAAGATGACAAATGCAACATTTTTCTAAATAGATTCATTGACATAATTTAGGGTTTGAATCCATACTTATTAGTAGACATGTGTGTCCTAATGATCAATGTGTGATCTAGTGACAGTGGTAATCAAACCGGTGCACATTACGAAGCTACATATAAAAAAGCAAAAATGTTACGTTTGAACCCACAATACCTCCGCATTAAGTGATTTGCAAATGTTGTTAGGATGAATTTATGCCATATATTATTGTATACATAGTGTAAATTTGAATCAAATGGTGTCAACGAATTATATACCATACTACAGCCAGTACCATGAATGCTTGAACTTTATTTTTGGCCGATATATCAGTTTCGAGCCATGTACTCTTTCACAGCACATATTTGAGAAGTTATATCTGTAGCATACGTGCGCCAAATAAGGCCAAATGTTCTGAGAAAATTCCGGCAAAATCGATCCACGTATCAAAATGATTACAACAAAATTGGCGTTAGTTTTGGCATGAGAAAGAGAGCTGTTCATGACGTTACATCCATATATACATATAAATACATATATATATATACATATAAACGCATTGATATGCTATTCAATAAGAAATCAAAGTGAAAAAATAGCCCAAAAGCTGTGTTCACACGTCAAACTTTTTGCTCAAATTTTGATCAAAATTTGAAAGGTCTTTTTTGTATTTTTAAACGGGTGAGCATTGTTCAAAATTTTCTAGCATACACACTCGTTACAAAGAATCGCTAAACTATAAGTGGGTAGCCATATATTTGTTTATGCCTTCATTATAACTTAACTATTGCGCACGAACAGAGACTAATCCAAACTAGAAGAACTTCTCTTGCAGCAAAAGTGAAACTTTTGGTGAAATTTCTGGACACAAATTGTGGTTTTTTCTTAAAAACTGGATCTCAGCAGCTTCTATTGTTTGCGGTTCATAACGTTGGCTAAGGCAGCGTATCTGCAAAGCTCACTGACAAATATGTTGCTCAATAATGCTTTATACGATATAATCATATCATTAGTGTGTCGCATATATGTGATAACAATTTAAAGAGAATAAGTTCAAGTTCGGACTCAAACGAAGGACCAGTCTCTCACAAATCATTCGCTAAACCATTTAAGTATCTGGTCACTGATGTTTCTTGTGCTTCAATATGTTATGTATAGTGTCTTAGCTTATTGTTCGTTATTAAGATTTAATTTAGCAGCTATTTGCTTTTGATGTTTGGTTTTCTTTAAATTGTTGTATTTCATGACTTATGTAGTTTTCCGATAATAGGACATAAATTAGTGTGGAATTTTACGCGTGCAACGCGTAGTGGAATTTACATCTAGTCTCGCATCGCAGATCTGTCGCCACTTTTGCGGGGCGATTCGACGACAACGTCCGAGAATAAATATTGAACCCGTAATATTTATATGGTTAATGTTTGGCTGGACTAGGTAGAACCAAGATCGCCAGGCAGTATAAGTAATGCATTAATGTAAACGACACATTAGCGGAAGACGCATCATGGAAAGTTTCGGAAATGTTGAAAACAAAATCACAGACTGATGGCTGTGACAATAAACTGTTAGACATCAGAAAACCGCTTTGCAGAAAATTGAAAATACTGTTCGGATAGATGTCCATTTCGATATAGTTTAGACAATGTTCGGTGAACTATAAAAATCGAAGCAATAACACTGCTTTTCCATAACAATGTTTATCGACTTCAAACGATTTGCCAATAAATGGGATGCGTAGCACCACCACGTTAGCTTGCGAGTAAGAGTATATACCAAACATTTTCAATGCTAGCTGCGATATTTGCTATCATTGCGATTATTCTGATACTGAAATGAAATTTAGTCGATAAAACATTGTAACTATAGGAGCTTAAGGCTGTTGTTCTAGTGACACCCGCGAAGAAATGGTTTATCCGACCCGATTTGTAAACGCATATCTTACGGCGATTTAAGAAATATTTTGCCGAAAAATTTGAAATTTTGACTGTTACGATATTCTTATAATATATCTTTGAATGTTATAATTCATCAAATAGATGGTATTTGGCTATGTTCAAACTTTATAGTTTAATGTCATCGAAATGAGGATTATTATTGATTTAATTTTCCGAAATTGTTCTTCTATGGCGCCGTACAAAAAGTTTTAGTACCAAGATTAATTCGTATTTCTTAATCATTGTAACAATCTAGTGTTGCCATAATTTCAAGCTTATGAATGTCGTATGTCACTGATTTTTTTAAAATCCATTCTCAGATCTCTCACGATCACTACAAAGTGGGCATTCATTGGTACTGAATGTTGTATAGCGTGCTGTGATTACCTGTAAAAAATCTATTGAGGTAGATTGTTAACATTAAAGTATTAAATAAATAAATAAATGCCCAATTATCAAATTTCATATGGATATTCAAACAATAACCGCAATAAGCAATCAAATTTGAAATACGGAAAGTCTTTTTATAAAAAATAGAAAAATGCGTTTAATATAGAGGGCATATATTTAACAAAATGTAAAATAATAATATTTAAAGTGTGAAAATATTGAAATACTGCATAGCATACCAAGTGTTATAAAGACTAGCGTCATTTTTAGGAACGTTTTCCACAATCCCATTGAGTTCAATAACATCAACAAATATGACATCTATGGCTTATAGCAGTAACGATCACGTTAAACTAAAAGCAATATGTTTTTACTTTTTACAGCACTTTTTACTGTTTGAATTGCACGCCGAAACTTAAAAGCAAGGTATAACTCATAAAATAAAAACCTGGCTGCATCTGGAAAATTTCCCGGAAATATCGGAAAATAATTTTAGTACTTAAATAGTCTTTATTTTAAAGATTTAGCCAGAGTCAAAGGGTTTTGTGCGCCTCTGAATGATTTGAGATTGATTAACTATTCATTTACATACTCATAGTGTGATATATACCTTTTGGTTATTTTAGAAGTATCGTTCAAAACCCGTATTTTATTTAGTTAGTTTACATGAAAATTTATAGTCTATTATTGTAATGCGTAATTCCGTAAAATTTTCAATGTCTGTAAGAATATATGCATACAACAATTTGCGCTAACATTCAACTATGCACTGGAGCATACTGATACCTGTCTACAATATTTCAGTATTTGTTGCATACCTAATTAAAATAATGGAAATGTGTTAAACTGAGGTTATATAATAAAAATTTTGGAGAAGAACATAACAGTGGGTCATACTACCGTTGTTTGCATTTTCCAATAATGGTATCGTTTTTGGTTTACCATCCAAGGATTGCAAGGTTTTCTAGGGTTTATATTTTACTCAAAAGTTCCTTGGGGCTGTCGGCTACCCATTCATATATCCCTTGGGGACTGGTCGAACCGCATCCTACTTAAAGAACCTAAGAAAGATTCGATGCCATATAACAAAATACCTACTGATAACAAATATCCACGTCGAGGCTGAAATGTCGGACATATATCATATATTATCGCATATATTATCGCATATATAGTTTTTCTTTGCAACATCTCATATATGTTTGCATAAACGAAAGTAAATCGATATTGTTCAAAATTATAGTTAATCTTGTTGGTGCACATTTACGTAGGGTCTGATGCTATGAAAGCACAATTTTACCGTGCACCACTAAAGACGTGTGATACGCCTTTATTTGAGGCAGTTTCACGCTGAGATAAAGTTCTTACGAAACGCAAAGAAACATAAGAATACGAAATCTGGTAAACATATATTTACTGCTAATGAAGAAATTTCTATCAAATTCGTACGTGATCGAGAAAATTTCGAAAAAAACATCCAACTGCACGAAAATACATGCATAAAAATGGAATATGACTGATATTTACTCTATTAAATGCAAAAAAATAAACAAGAAATGTTTGAGCAGATTTGCGAAAATATCGATTTTGTAAAGCATCTGTGGCAACATTTATCGCAATGTAATTTGATGCCAAATGCATTTTATCTGCAATTTTGTGTTCCATTTCCTCTAAGAAATGATTTTAAAAGGCGCAACGTTACATCAATTTTGCAGCTTTATATCTTTGTACACTGACGACGACACGTTATTTTATGCCGGCCAAATACAACTCTAATGAGAAATGCATTGAATAAACATAATTGTTAAAAGCAACAAACGTAGTGAGAAATATCGTTTTGGCCCTTATTTATTTCTAAATGATAATTCCAGCTTTAAGTTGAGATTTTATGCCGGCCAAATACAACTCTAATGAGAAATGCATCGAATAAACATAATTGTTAAAAGCAGCAAACGTAGTGAAAAATAGCATTTTGGCCCTTATTTATTTCTAAATGATAATTCCAGCTTTAAGTTAACATTTTATGCCGGCCAAATACAACTCTAATGAGAAATGCATCGAATAAACATAATTGTTAAAAGCAACAAACGTAGTGAGAAATATCCTTTTGGCCCTTATTTATTTCTAAATAATAATTCCAGATTTAAGCTGAGAAAAGAATCTTTATAACAGTATAATCTTTTAACCAATGCTCGAGCGTGTTATCACCGGCAGAGCACCCGAAGCGCTTCGAGCCATGAGAACCCAAGTAGACACGTTATATATTTACTATTTTTGTGACATGAATTTGTCAGTAAAACTACTTTTGGTCTATGCAGAACGTCGGTTTTTATTTAAACGCTAGTTTTGAAGTATTGCTTAAAATTTTTTTAATTATATATGTGTTTCATTTTGACATATACATGTCTTAAGTGTATTTAAAGCAATCATAAGTGTCTGAGACCTAATTGATAATATAGAATATGCCTACGCTTAAAGTCTTATAGCCAGAAAATTTAAATTAATCTATTTTGCCATACCACTATTCATGACGACTTACTGTGCAAAAAGTAAAATTTTTATTACAGAGGAAAGGCATGTCAAATGTATTTAATGGTGAAAACTTGCATTGCATACAAATTTCACATGACTGTTATAAATTTGCTGCAAAAAATCATACCTTGTGTGCTTTACAACCAGGATATTAAATGTTATACTTTAAAGTAAATAAATTCAGTAGGAATTTATTCTGAAGTTAACATATCAGAACTTACACTTAGTGTATGGACCACAACACAATTTTGTGTGCTGTTTTATACAATAAATATAGATATCACGAAATTGTCAAAATTATTGTGTCAGTATAAGCTAGGTGATTGGAAGGTAGGAAGCACAACGCTAGCTTATATGCTATTTTATATGATAAATGCGCTAAATTTAATGCTAAACGATTCAAAATAAATATGTCAGTAGAACTTAATGTTTGACACATTAACACAGGTTTCAATGCTTCGTACATTAAATTCAAAACATTTAGTACAGCTATATTTGCCTAAAAACTAGTATGTCAGTAGGACTTAGTGTTTAAAACATTATCACAAATTTCAATACTGTTTAATCTATTAAATTCCTTCCATTTAGTCTAGATATGTGTGTCTAAAATTAGTATGCTAGTAAAACATAGTATTTGAAACACTGACATAGTTTTCAGTACAGTTTCATTCATTAAATTCAATACATTTAGTACAGCTCTATTTACCTAAAAGACCTTAGTGTTTGAAACATTAAGTTTCAATGCTGTTTCATTATTCATTAAATTCATTACACTTAGTATAGCTATATTTGCCTAAAATAAGTGTGGCAGTAGAACTTAGTGTTTGAATCATTGTCACAGATTTAAATGCTGTTTCAAATATTAAATTCAATACAATTTAGTATATATATTTGCCTAAACATTCGTATGTCAATAGAACGTATTGTTTGAAACATTAACATACATATCAATGCTGTTTCATTCATTAAATTTAATGCATTTAGTATAGCAATATTTACCTAAAAATTAGTATGTCAGCAAAACTTAGTGTTTGAAACATTAACGGTTTCAATGCTGTTTCACACATTAAATTCAATACATTTAGTATAGCTATATTTGCCTAAAATTAGTATCTCAGTAGGACTTAGTGTTTGAAACATTGACACAGGTTTCAAAGCTGTTTCATATATTAAATTCAATACATTTAGTATAGTTATATTTTTCTAAAAAATAGTACGTCAGCAGAACTTAGTATTTCAAACATTAACACAGTTTCAATGCTGTTTCATACATTATATCGAATACATTTCGTGTAGCTATATTTGCTTAAAAATTAGCGTGTCAATAAAACCTAGTGTTTGAAAAATTGTCACAGGTTTCAATGCTGTTTTATATATTAAATTCAATACATTTTGTATAGCTGTATTTGCTTAAAATTAGTATGTCAGTAGGACTTAGTGTTTGAAACATTAACACAGGTTTCAACACTGTTTCATGCATTAAAGTTAATACATTTCGTATAGCTACATTTGTATCAAAATAGTGTGTGTGTGGAACTTTCTTCCCATTTTAACACATATCCATTTGCCTTAATGGATGGTGAGGTCACTTTAAGTGTACTCGCGCATAACTTCCCATCATCCAACCTCTCATTGTCTCAACGTCCCCTATTTCCACTTCCCATGTTCCCATCTTCCTGTTTTTTCAACTTCCTATCTTTCAACCTTCTTGTCTTCCAACTTCTAATCTTCTCAACTTCTCATCTTCTCATTTTTCGGACTTCCCTTTTTCCCAAGTTTCCAACATCACGTCTTCCCACCTTCCCATATTCCAGAATTCCCAGCTTCACAGCTTTCACTGTTCTAAATTTCCGATATTATTCCTAACTTTCCATCTTCGCAACTTCCCATTATCCCAACTTCCCATTTCCCAACTTCCAATCTTTCCAACATCCCGTATTCGCCACTTCCATTTTTCTTCCCCTTCCCATTTTCCTAACTTCCTGTATTCCCAGCTTCCCATTTTCCCATCTTTCGGTGTTCCCCAATTTCCCGTATTCTCAATTTTCTATCTCCCTAACATTCTATTTTCCAATCTTCCCAACTAGCCATCTTCCTAGCGTATCATCTTCTCAACTTTCCATCTTCTCAACTTCCCCCTTCACATTTTCCTAACTTCCTGTATTGCCAACTTCCCATTTTCGCATCTTTCGGCGTTCCCAATTTCCCGTATTCTCAATTTTCCATCTCCGTAACTTTCTATTTTCCAATATTTCCAACTACCCATCTTGCTAGCTTATGATCTTCGCAACTTTTCATCTTCTCAACTTCACATCTTATCAACTTATCATTTTCTTAACATCCCGTATTCTTAATTTCCCACGTTCCCAACCTGACATTCATATCTTCTCGACTTCTCATATTTTCAACTTCTCATCATCCCATCTTCCAAACCTCCCGTCTTCCAAACTTCCTATCTTCCCGACTGCCCAGCCTCCCAAATTCCCATCCTTCCATTTTTACATCTTCCCAACTTCCTGTCTCCCCAAATTCACTTCTTTCCAACTTCTGGTCTTCTCATCTTCGCAACTTTTACCTCGTTATCTTGCCAACTTCACGCATTCCCAACTTTCCAATTTCCCATGTTACCAACTTCCCATTTTCCCAAGTTCCAATCTTCCCTATTTCCCATCTTCCCAACTTCCCATCTTCACAACTTCCCAATTTCTCAACTCCACAACCTCCCGTCTATCTAACTTCCCCTCTTAGCAACTTCCCATCTTCTAGACTTCCATTTTTCCCAACTTCCGATCATCCCAACTGTCCGTTTTCACATCTTCCCAACTTTCCTTTTTTCCAATTTCTCTTCTTCCCATCTTCCCAACTTCTTCCTTCCCACGGTCCCAAGTTTCCGACTTCCCAATTTTTAATCTCTCCAACTTCTCTTCTGCATCTTCCAAAACTGTACATCTTTCCAACTTTCCATGTTCCTAACTTCACATTCTTCCAATTTCCCGTGTTCTGATCTTCCTAGTTTCCCATCTTCCCAACTTACCAACCTCCCTTCTGTCTAGGTTCCTTTCTTACCTTCTTCCCATCTTCCCAACTTCCAATCTTCCCATCTTCACGTATCCCACACTATAATTCTTCTCAACTTCTTATTCTCGCAACTTGCCATCTTCCCAACTCCCCTTGCAATCTTCCCAACTTTCTCTATTCCTAACTTCATATTTTCCCAGCTTTCTGTGTTCGCAACATCCCGTATTATTATAAGTTGCCATCTTTATAACTTCCTATATTACAATCTTCCCAAGTCTCCATCTTTCTAACTTCTCATGTTCTCAACTTTACATCTTCTCAACTTTCCCGTCCTATCAACTACCGTCTTCCAATTTCCTGTCTACCTAGCTTCCCATTTTCCCAATTTCCCATGTTCCCAAACTCCCATTTTCGAATCTCTAAACTAACATTTTCTCAGCTTCTCATGTTTCCGACTTTACATGTTTCCAACCTGTCGTTTTGTCAAATCCCATCGTCCCAATTTCCCATCTTCCCACTTCCCGTCTTCCTATGTTTCCATCCTCTCAAATTTCCCTTCCCATCGTCCCAACTTTCCATTTTTCAGCCTCTTATCTTCCCAATTTCACATATTGCCAACTTCCATCATCCCGGCTTCCCACCTTCTCATTTCCTAACTTTGTATCTTCATAAATTCCTGTCTTCCCTACTTCTATCTTCCCAGGTTTCTACCAACTTCCCATTTTTCCAAATTCCGTCCTTCCCATCTTACCAATTTGTCGGCTTCCCAAAGTTACCCTTATGTACAGGACATATTATGCGTGAGTAAACTAAAGGTAAACCCACCAACCATCCTATTTTGTAATAACATATATCGAATCACAAACCCTTTTTTATAATGAAAAATACTAAATCTCGTTCGGTTATTGCTAACCGAAAATTGGCAAAATAAAATCCATGTGCCAGAAATTATAGCTTCGTGTTTTCAACTTGAAAAATTTCCGTTCCATGATGCATAATCATATAAAATTGGATTATTCCGTGTTCGCGAACTAATTTAATGCAAAAGTGATGTCACAGGCAAATCGATCCTATAGTTAAGTTCTTAGTTCTTTCGGCACATTTTCGTTCTCAAAAATTGGGGTAATTTTACTTGTAATTTCGGGAACACAAAATGGCTAGATTTCAATGGCAAGCAGTAAGTTCGCGAACAGTATTGCGGCGAATTTCAAATCAGCAAAAGTTTCCGTAACAGTTCTTATGCAAAATTAAAAATTCAGATGGTTGGTGGGGTGACCAAGAGTTTACTCGCGCATTAAACCGAATATTTCTGTGTCTAATCGTACAGACACATACAAGCCGTTAAAGGCGTAACCGTGAAGTTGGTAAGCTCCTAAAGTTGACATGGGTACTACAAGTTATGCATAAACTGCTTAGTACACGTCGAAGATACTGGTGCCTCCGTTTGTCGTATTTCTTGTAATTTGAGTCGAATTAATATATTTTATTTACTTTTGAATGTTAAAGTTCTATTGCTTATCCCTAGCAATATTCTTAAGCGGTGATTTTGGATGTTTAATATTTGCGAGTCTTCTCTCAAGCCAATGTTTGCTTAGCAAAACCTATTTATATTCGAAAATATTTGTCAGGTATCTAACCTTTGTTCTAAACTTCAAATCGGTTATATTCAGGTATTAGAATATTTGAAAATTTTTGATATTAGTTTGAACCGTTCAAACTATAATAAAATAGGAATTGGAAGTGGAATGGTATACGAACGAACACAATGAAAATCTATTCAACTGTTTCACATGAGCAATCAATTCGCGCAATATAATTGTATTGTATTTGTGATATGTAACAATTTGGATTGGGAGATATGTTATAGGTTCACCGCAGTTAAAATGACGTGGAAGAAAAATAACATCATGCAAAAGTGTTTGACATGATATTGACAATGACAAAAGTGTTTACATAGCTTGAACTGAGATCATTCTGGGCATTTAGCTTTTTGAGTGGATTTGTAGTATTCACTTCCTTTGGTTTTGCTTCGAAGTTTATGTGTTGGCGATTTGGTGTGCTCTCCAAAGTAGGATGGCGCACTTGCACAACTGTCGGCAATGGCCATCCGATAACCGCAGGTGTTCCCTCCTACGGTGTACGCAGCAGAGAGTACTAGTTCCAATAGGTTTCCCAGGCTGATCCCGGTTTGGGTTTCCTAAATATCAAAATACATACTCTTAGTCGTATTTTGTTATAATCATCGTAATCGTTAGCATTTTATCAGTGACGAGTGCTGCTTTTCGCAACATAAATATGCCAAAGCAAGGTCTTCCGCATTTTTAATTCTTACAGCGCTTTTAGTAAGCCTTTTATCTACGTTTTTAATACTTGTTAGGGCTAAACTTTCCAACCCCTAGATGAGCCGTTCATCACACGGCCGGTTTTCTTCTTAGGTCACACTGTTTGTTGTATAACGTTTTAATTTATAACCAGGTAAATAGCGATACAGAAGGATGCGCGCTTGGATAGGTTATTTGTGTTCAGCACTAGCGTGTAAACATTTCCTTTGCCTTTCGTTTGTCAAGAGTGAGATCAAATCATATTTAGGTTACCCGTTCGGTTAATCATTTTGTCAATCGGCAGTCGCATTTGAAGAAAAACACACAAAGATAAACGTAAAAAAACACTGAGGCACAACTTTACTTTAATAATCGACTACAAAACAAAAATATAATTAGTTTGGGTATCATGGGGTTCTATTTCGATTGCCTTGAGTCGTGAAAGAAACATCGCATCCAAAGGGACCTTTTTAAATACTAAATACGTAGGTTATTAACCTTTCGGGATCCTGTCCGATTGATTTGCGCGCAGTAGGACTTATGGCACTCAAATCACCTTTCACAAAACATAAGCTTTGACTAAATTGTAGGCAATGAACCATTTCCGATTGGCATCTCACTTGCAAATAGCCAGTAATTTGTGGTTCTTAGCAACAATTTTTTAGGAAACCCGCGGCGCGACGATATTATTAGAATAATTTTCCTAATCATTTATGACAATATTCTACTGTGCATAAAATATTGGGAATACATACAATCGCTTTAAATACCATTATGAAGCAATAATGCTAAACTTCACATTATAACGTATTATTTACTATTTATAATATTCAACTCTATAGGTGAGCAAACAGAATATGCTATTGTGAAAAGGTTTCCTCGAATATTTTGCAGAGCACCAGCCAGATAACAAACATTTTAGACGTTTTGCGAGGTTTTCGCTATTCCCGGGTAGGCCGGTATTTCAGGTAGCACAGATGGTCAATATAAAGATACAGATAGCCGTGTTTCAAACGGCACATCATATGTTATGACTGTCATTGATGTACAATTTGATTCAAGAATGGTAGATATAAATCAATTATACAATGTGACTGTCATATACGTACTATTTGATTCAAGAATGGTAGATATAAATTAATTATAATATGTGACTGTTATATACGTACAATTTGATTCAAGAATGTGACATATAAATCAATTATACATTTTATTTAAAGTTTATTAGTGTCAAACATAAGTTTCTCTGAAAACACACACGATACGTTGTTAAGCATGTCCATTTTGAAGCATGGAATAATTTAATGCATACATGTTCAATGGTGAGAAAGGATTATTAACCTCTCGCGAAGCTCGAACCCATCCCTCTCGGGTAGATCGTCGAGTCTACCCCTGACAGGTATTCTGACCCCCCCGGTGGTTCGGCATCCAGCCCTGGTCTCGGATTAAGGAACGATACACATTTTGGCAAAAAACTAGAAGGAAATAGACAAAATGGGGGAAAATAATTAACAATTTGGGAAAATTCGGAAAACGACAAGTACAAAAAACTTTGAGTCACAAAAAATTTTAATATATGTTAACCCTGCCTTGTCCTTCCCGGCAGCACCCGCTATCTCCCTTGCGGCGACCTCGAGCATGTATGACTTGATGTTTGTGTTCTACATCCGTGTATACAATATTGGCCACCAGTTCTGTCTGCACTGAACCTTGTTTTCACGTCATATTTTTCACGTCACATTGTTTTCAAAGTTTGTCAACCTCCTGAACTTATACGGTACACTGCATTATATGGTCCTACTGTAGATATATCGGATTGTCTTAGAATTCCGACCACTGGGAACCGTATACCAACTGAAAATTACGTTGACAAACGGTCTCGAGTTGGTCTTACCCTGGTTAAGGAGGGCAAAAAGAAAAACTAGCTCGCCGGCCAGTAATTTGACAGACTGGCTAGCCAGCTGCCCATTGGGCAACACTATTAGGCACTAGTCTACGTAGTTATAGTTAAAATAAAAGCTACGCTGTCATAAAGTTTAGGATCTTTGAGATTATTTTGTTGAACTCGGTATTATCATATTCTTATGAGTGGGTCTACTTTATGTGCGTATATTTGAGTTGTTCGTTTGTCAAATCAGTTCAGGATCTCAAAGGCGATCATTGTACTCGAACAAAGATTTTCCATTTTGTACGTGCCATTAAAACATCTTAACAAAGATTTGCGATGTAGCAACATGCAGGTGCTGTTCGCGGACGCTATTTTGGTATTTATAGTTGTAATCGCATTTTTCTGACCACGCACACGGAAAAGCAGTTACCTTTCATGTTTTTGCGTATACTACAACGCGTTTTTTGCACCGCGACCAAAAATGTTGCGATTCACCATGTCAGCTGATTAACGTGGACAATCGTGTGAAACGGAGAAAATTACGCGTTCACTAAAATGCGAATACGAATGGCAAAAATATGAACGTGAAGGATGCAGTTTATGATTTTTACAGAAGAACAACCACGGTGTACACACCTAAAGTGAACTCACGCATTTCGAGCAGTCACAGCAGCATACTATAATTGAATAGAATTGCACAATAAATATTTGCCAACTATCGTTTTAGCAGAAACTGAGGTAAGACATGCATAGTTATAAACTTTCATTCAACGTTAAAACTGACAATTTCTCATGATTTTGTTGAGTACCTATTATTCCCCCGCAGGTACTCCCGGGAATCCTTTGGCCTAAAAACTTGTCTCCACAATGACCAACATGCGTCGACGCAGACCGTGTTTACTACCCTGTCGGTATACAAATCGACAGCACGGGATCGTTCACCACGTTTGAAAGTCGAACTGCAGTAATTTTGGTATTTTCGCGGCGTCAGTTTTTATGCGTATTTTTCGTTTCGCCTTAAATGTGATATGATGAAAGAGAGACGTTTGCAGCAGGCAATGTTTTATTAGATTAGGTGATACTAGCGCATTTCTAAAACTTTGTGTTGTGACTATAGTGGAATTGTGCAACAGAGTTTAAAGGTGTGAACAAAATACGAAATAGAAACTACATTTAGCCGTATCATATGTAAAATTGAACTAATCCGTAACATAACGTAGCATAACATATCACCTTCGGCAAAACCAACATTGGGCGGCATAAAGGCAAATGTAAACAATGCTTTTATCGACACATATACTCCGCCTAACCTATAGCCTAGGGTTAACCTTCAGTTCCTTATATAATCGTTATACAAAGCCTAAAACAAAGTAACTGGGGTTGTAGCCGCCCCGCATCTCGCCGCAGTAAGCTATGAAGTTTTAACATATTTTACCAGCTTTTCTCATGTTTTAACATATTTTCCCATCGGCGATATCAGGACCACAGCTTGTAACGTTGACGATATAAAGCATGAATTATACCATAAATCACTCTAGATGTGTGATAGCAAAAACTAGTCAGAAAATAAGTTGTAAGAGTCTGTCTATGATTATAGTGGGTGACGTATTGCCTATATGTATTTTACAGAAAAATATAATTATTCTTAGAGCATTCAATTAGCACAAACACTCACCGAACCAGATTCATTTCGTGAAATCCCCGTGAAAAAAGCAGTCGTTTATGTTTAACTGCTCAGAAAATAAGTTGTAATAGTCTGTCTTTGATTATAGTGGGTGACGTATTGCCAATATGCTTTTTACAGAAAAATATAATTATTCTTTGAGCATTCAAAGCCAATATGTATTTTACAGAAAAATATAATTATTCTTTGATCATTCAATTAACGCAAACACTCACCAAACCAAGCCGATTTCGGAAATTCTCATGAAAAAATCAGTCGTTTATGTTTAACTGCTGAAAACGTTGATACAAAGACTACTCAGAAAATAAGTTGTAATAGTCTGTCTTTTATTATAGTGAGTGACGTATTACCAATATGTATTTTACAGAAAAATATAATTATTCTTTGAGCATTCAAAGCCAATATGTATTTTACAGAAAAATATAATTATTCTTTGATCATTCAATTAACGCAAACACTCACCAAACCAAGCCGATTTCGGAAATTCTCATGAAAAAATCAGTTGTTTATGTTTAACTGCTGAAAACGTTGATACAAAGACTACTCAGAAAATAAGTTGTAATAGTCTGTCTTTTATTATAGTGAGTGACGTATTGCCAATATGTAATTTACAGAAAAATATAATTATTCTTTGAGCATTCAACTAACACAAACATTCACCGAACCAACTCCATTTAGAAAATCCCCATGAAAAAAATCAGTCGTTTATGTTAACTGCTGAAAACGTTGATAACAAAGACTACTCAGAAAATAAGTTGTAATAGTCTGTCTTTTATTATAGTGAGTGACGTATTACCAATATGTATTTTACAGAAAAATATAATTATTCTTTGATCATTCAAAGCCAATATGTATTTTACAGAAAAATATAATTATTCGTTGATCATTCAATTAACGCAAACACTCACCAAACCAAGCCGATTTCGGAAATTCCCATGAAAAAATCAATCGTTTATGTTTAACTGCTGAAAACGTTGATAACAAAGACTACTCAGAAAATAAGTTGTAATAGTCTGTCTTTTATTATAGTGAGTGACGTATTACCAATATGTATTTTACAGAAAAATATAATTATTATTTGATCATTCAAAGCCAATAATTATTTCAAAAAATATAATTATTCTTTGATCATTCAATTAACGCGAACACTCACCAAACCAACCGATTCGGAAATTCTCATGAAAAAATCACTCGCTTATGTTTAACTGCTGAAAACGTTGATACAAAGACTACTCAGAAAATAAGTTGTAATAGTCTGTTTGGTTATAGTGGGTGACGTATTGCCAATATGTATCTTACAGAAAAATATAATTATTCTTTGAGCATTCAAAGCCAATATGTATTTCAGAAAAATATAATTATTCTTTGAGCATTTAACTAACGCAAACATTCACCGAACCAAGTCCATTTAGGAAATCCCCATGAAAAAATCAGTCGTTTATGTTAACTGCTGAAAACGTTGATAACAAAGACTACTCAGAAAATAAGTTGTAATAGTCTGTCTTTTATTATAGTGAGTGACGTATTACCAATATGTATTTTACAGAAAAATATAATTATTCTTTGAGCATTCAAAGCCAATATGTATTTTACAGAAAAATATAATTATTCTTTGATCACTCAATTAACGCAAACACTCACCAAACCAAGCCGATTTCGGAAATTCTCATGAAAAAATCAGTCGTTTATGTTTAACTGCTGAAAACGTTGATACAAAGACTACTCAGAAAATAAGTTGTAATAGTCTGTCTTTTATTATAGTGAGTGACGTATTACCAATATGTATTTTACAGAAAAATATAATTATTCTTTGAGCATTTCAAAGCCAATATGTATTTTACAGAAAAATATAATTATTCTTTGATCATTCAATTAACACAAATACTAACCAAACCAAGCCGATTTCGGAAATTCTCATGAAAAAATCAGTTGTTTATGTTTAACTGCTGAAAACGTTGATACAAAGACTATCAGAAAATAAGTTGTAATAGTCTGTCTTTTATTATAGTGAGTGACGTATTGCCAATATTTATTTTACAGAAAAATATAATTATTCTTTGAGCATTCAATTAACGCAAACATTCACCGTACCAAGCCCATTTAGGAAATCCCCATGAAATAAAGCAGTCGTTTCTGTTTAACCGCTGAAAACATTGATAACAAAGACTACTCAGAAAATAAGTTCTAATAGTCTGTCTTTTATTATAGTCATTAGTATTACCAATATGTATTTTACAGAAAAATATAATTATTCTTTGAGCATTCAAAGCCAATATGTATTTTCAGGAAAAATATAATTATTCTTTGATCATTCAATTAACGAAAACACTCACCAAACCAAGCCGATTTCCCGAAATTCTACATGGAAAAATCAGTCGTTTATGCTTAACTGCTGAAAAAGTTGATACAAAGACTACTCACGAAAATAAGTTGTAATAGTCTGTCTTTTATTATAGCGAGTGACGTATTGCCAATATATATGTATTTTACAGAAAAATATAATTATTCTTAAGGACATTCAATTAATGCAAACACCCACGGAACCAAATCCATTTCGTGAAATTCCCGTGAAAAAAAGCAGTCGTTTGTGTTTAACATCTCAGAAAATAATTTTTAATATTATGTATTTGATTATAATGGGTGAAATATAGCCAAAATATATTTTTAAAGAAAAAATATATTTATTCTTTGAGCATTCAACTAACGCAAACATTCACCGAACCAAGTCCATTTAGGAAATCCCCATGAAAAAAAATCAGTCGTTTATGTTAACTGCTGAAAACGTTGATAACAAAGACTACTCAGAAAATAAGTTGTAATAGTCTGTGTTTTATTATACAGTTGAGTTACGTATTACCAATATGTATTTTACAGAAAAATATAATTATTCTTTGAGCATTCAAAGCCAATATGTATTTTACAGAAAAATATAATTATTCTTTGATCATTCAAATTAACGAAAACACTCACCAAACCAAGCCGATTTCCGAAATTCTCATGGAAAAATCAGTCGTTTATGCTTAACTGCTGAAAAAGTTGATACAAAGACTACTCAGAAAATAAGTTGTAATAGTCTGTCTTTTATTATCAGTGACGTATTGCCAATATATATGTATTTTACAGAAAAATATAATTATTCTTTGAGCATTCAATTAATGCAAACACCCACGGAACCAAAACCATTTCGTGAAATCCCCGTGAAAAAAGCAGTCGTTTATGTTTAAATTCTCAGAAAATAAGTTTTAATATTCTTTCTTTGATTATATTGGGTGACGTATTGCCAATATGTATTTTACAGAAAAAAAATTATTATTTTTTAAGCATTCAATTAACGTAAACACTCACCAAACCAAGTCCATATCGGAAATCCCCATGAAAAATCAGTAGTTTATGTTTAACTGCTGAAAACGTTGATAACAAAGACTACTCAGAAAATAAGTTGTGCTTTGATTATAGTGGGTGACGTATTGCCAATATGTATTTTACAGAAAAATATAATTATTCTTTGAGCATTCAAAGCCAATATGTATTTTACAGAAAAATATAATTATTCTTTGATCATTCAATTAACGCAAACACTCACCAAACCAAGCCGATTTCGGAAATTCTCATGAAAAAATCAGTAACTCTTTAACTGCTGAAAACGTTGATAACAAAGACCACTCAGAAAATAAGTTGTAATAGTCTGTCTTTTATTATAGTGAGTGACGTATTACCAATATGTATTTTACAGAAAAATATAATTATTCTTTGAGCATTCAAAGCCAATATGTATTTTACAGAAAAATATAATTATTCGTTGATCATTCAATTAATGCAAACACCCACGGAACCAAAACCATTTCGTGAAATCCCCGTGAAAAAAGCAGTCGTTTATGTTTAACTGCTCAGAAAATAAGTTGTAATAGTCTGTCTTTTATTATAGTGAGTGACGTATTACCAATATGTATTTTACAGAAAAATATAATTATTGTTTGAGCATTCAACTAACGCAAACATTCACCGAACCAAATCCATTAGAAATACCCATGAAAAAAATCAGTCGTTTATGTTAACTGCTGAAAACGTTGATAACAAAGACTACTCAAAAAATAAGTTGTAATAGTCTGTCTTTTATTATAGTGAGTGACGTATTACCAATATGTATTTTATAGAAAAATATAATTATTCTTTGAGCATTTCAAAGCCAATATTTATTTTAAATAAATATATAATTATTATTTTATCATTCATTTAACGAAAAAACTCACCAAAACAAGCCTATTTCGGAAATTCTCATGAAAAAATCAGTCGTTTATGCTTAACTGCTGAAAACGTTCAACCGACTACTCAGAAAATAAGTTGTAATAGCCTGTCTTTTATTATAGTGAGTGACGTATTGCCAATATGTATTTTTCTGTAAAATACATATTGGTAATACGTTTCACTCACTATAATAAAACACAGACTATTCAACTTTTATTTTATACAAGTAGTCTTTGTTATCAAACATTTCAGCAGTTAACATAAACGACTGATTTTTTCATGGGGATTTCCTAAATGATTTGGTTCGGTGAATGTTTGCGTTAGTTGAATGCTCAAAAGAATAAATATATTTTTTCTGTAAAAATAAATATTGGCGATAAGTCACCCACTATAATCAAAGACAGACTATACAACTTATTTGAGCGGTTAAACACAAACGACTGCTTTTTTTCGACTAGAGGTTGGTACGGGAATGAAAGGAGCGGGGTGTTTGCGTTAATTGAATGCTCAAAGAATAATTATATTTTTCTCTAAAATACATATTGGCAATACTTAGTTTATAATCAAAGCACAAGCTATTTTGTGAGTAGTCTTTGTTACCAACGTTTTCAGCAGTTAAACATAAACTACTGATTTTTCATGGGGATTTCCGATATGGACTTGGTTTGGTGAGTGTTTACGTTAATTGAATATGAAGATATAAAATATATTTTTCTGTAAAATAATATTAAAGAATAATTATATTTTTCTGTAAAATACATATTGCCAATGCGACACCAACTATAATCAAAGACAGACTATTACAACTTATTGTGTTAGTAGTCTTTGCTATCACAGTTTTCAGCGGTTAAACATAAATGACTGATTTTTTTCATGGGGATTTCTAAATGGACTTGGTTCGGTGAATGTTTGCGTTAGTTGAATGCTCAAAGAATAAATATATTTTTTCTGTAAAAATAAATATTGGCGATAAGTCACCCACTATAATCAAAGACAGACTATTACAACTTATTTTCTGAGCAGTTAAACACAAACGACTGCTTTTTTTCACGAGAATTTCACGAAATGGATTTGGTTCCGTGGGTGTTTGCATTAATTGAATGCTCAAAGAATAATTATATTTTTCTGTAAAATACATATTGGCAATACGTCACTCACTATAATAAAAGACAGGCTATTACAACTTATTTTCTGAGTAGTCTTTGTACCAACGTTTTCAGCAGTTAAGCATAAACGACTGATTTTTTCATGAGAATTTCCGAAATCGGCTTGGTTTGGTGAGTGTTTGCGTTAATTGAATGGATACAAAAGAATAATTATATTTTTCTGTAAAACACATATTGGCTTTGAATGCTCAAAGAATAATTATATTTTTCTGTAAAATACATATTGGCAATACGTCACTCATTATAATAAAAGACAGACTATTACAACTTATTTTCTGAGTAGTCTTTGTACCAACGTTTTCAGCAGTTAAGCATAAACGACTGATTTTTTCATGAGAATTTCCGAAATCGGCTTGGTTTGGTGAGTGTTTGCGTTAATTGAATGATCAAAGAATAATTATATTTTTCTGTAAAATACATATTGGCTTTGAATGCTCAAAGAATAATTATATTTTTCTGTAAAATACATATTGGTAATACGTCACTCACTATAATAAAAGACAGACTATTACAACTTATTTTCTGAGTAGTCTTTGTTATCAACGTTTTCAGCAGTTAACATAAACGACTGATTTTTTTCATGGGGATTTCCTAAATGGACTTGGTTCGGTGAATGTTTGCGTTAGTTGAATGCTCAAAGAATAAATATATTTTTTCTGTAAAAATAAATATTGGCAATACGTCACCCAATATAATAAAAGACAGACTATTACAACTTATTTTCTGAGCAGTTAAACATAAACGACTGCTTTTTTTTCACGGGGATTTCACGAAATGGATTTGGTTCCGTGGGTGTTTGCATTAATTGAATGCTCAAAGAATAATTATATTTTTCTGTAAAATACATATATATTGGCAATACGTCACTCACTATAATAAAAGACAGACTATTACAACTTATTTTCTGAGTAGTCTTTGTATCAACTTTTTCAGCAGTTAAGCATAAACGACTGATTTTTCCATGAGAATTTCGGAAATCGGCTTGGTTTGGTGAGTGTTTTCGTTAATTGAATGATCAAAGAATAATTATATTTTTCTGTAAAATACATATTGGCTTTGAATGCTCAAAGAATAATTATATTTTTCTGTAAAATACATATTGGCAATACGTAACTCAATATAATAAAAGACAGAATATTATAAATTATTTTTTTATTATTATTTTTTATCAACGTTTTCAGAAGTTAAAATAAACGACTGATTTTTTTCATGGGGATTTCCTAAACGGACTTGGTTCGGTGAATGTTTGCGTTAGTTGAATGCTCAAAGAATAAATATATTTTTTCTGTAAAAATAAATATTGGCAATACGTCACCCACTATAATCAAAGACAGACTATTACAACTTATTTTCTGAGCAGTTAAACATAAACGACTGCTTTTTTTTCACGGGGATTTCACGAAATGGATTTGGTTCCGTGGGTGTTTGCATTAATTGAATGCTCAAAGAATAATTATATTTTTCTGTAAAATACATATATATTGGCAATACGTCACTCGCTATAATAAAAGACAGACTATTACAACTTATTTTCTGAGTAGTCTTTGTATCAACTTTTTCAGCAGTTAAGCATAAACGACTGATTTTTCCATGAGAATTTCGGAAATCGGCTTGGTTTGGTGAGTGTTTTCGTTAATTGAATGATCAAAGAATAATTATATTTTTCTGTAAAATACATATTGGCTTTGAATGCTCAAAGAATAATTATATTTTTCTGTAAAATACATATTGGTAATACGTAACTCACTATAATAAAAGACAGACTATTAGAACTTATTTTCTGAGTAGTCTTTGTTATCAACGTTTTCAGCAGTTAACATAAACGACTGATTTTTTTCATGGGGATTTCCTAAATGGACTTGGTTCGGTGAATGTTTGCGTTAGTTGAATGTTCAAAGAATAAATATATTTTTTCTGTAAAATAAATATTGGCAATACGTCACTCACTATAATAAAAGACAGACTATTACAACTTATTTTCTGAGTAGTCTTTGTATCAACGTTTTCAGCAGTTAAACATAAACAACTGATTTTTTCATGAGAATTTCCGAAATCGGCTTGGTTTGGTGAGTGTTTGCGTTAATTGAATGATCAAAGAATAATTATATTTTTCTGTAAAATACATATTGGCTTTGAATGCTCAAAGAATAATTATATTTTTCTGTAAAATACATATTGGTAATACGTCACTCACTATAATAAAAGACAGACTATTACAACTAATTTTCTGAGTAGTCTTTGGATCAACGTTTTCAGCAGTTAAACATAAACGACTGATTTTTTCATGAGAATTTCCGAAATCGGCTTGGTTTGGTGAGTGTTTGCGTTAATTGAATGATCAAAGAATAATTATATTTTGCTGTAAAATACATATTGGCTTTGAATGCTCAAAGAATAATTATATTTTTCTGTAAAATACATATTGGCAATACGTCACTCACTATAATAAAAGACAGGCTATTACAACTTATTTTCTGAGTAGTCTTTGTACCAACGTTTTCAGCAGTTAACATAAACGACTGATTTTTTTTCATGGGGATTTCCTAAATGGACTTGGTTCGGTGAATGTTTGCGTTAGTTGAATGCTCAAAGAATAATTATATTTTTCTGTAAAATACATATTGGCTTTGAATGCTCAAAGAATAATTATATTTTTCTGTAAAATACATATTGGCAATACGTCACCCACTATAATCAAAGACAGACTATTACAACTTATTTTCTGAGTAGTCTTTGTATCAACGTTTTCAGCAGTTAAACATAAGCGAGTGATTTTTTCATGAGAATTTCCGAAATCGGCTTGGTTTGGTGAGTGTTCGCGTTAATTGAATGATCAAAGAATAATTATATTTTTCCGTAAAATACATATAGGCTTTGAATGCTCAAAGAATAATTATATTTTTTTTTAAAATACATATTGGTAATACGTCACTCACTATAATAAAAGACAGACTATTACAACTTATTTTCTGAGTAGTCTTTGTATCAACGTTTTCAGCAGTTAAACATAAACGACTGATTTTTTCATGAGAATTTCCGAAATCGGCTTGGTTTGGTGAGTGTTTGCGTTAATTGAATGATCAAAGAATAATTATATTTTTCTGTAAAATACATATTGGCTTTGAATGCTCAAAGAATAATTATATTTTTCTGTAAAATACATATTGGTAATACGTCACTCACTATAATAAAAGACAGACTATTACAACTTATTTTCTGAGTAGTCTTTGTTATCAACGTTTTCAGCAGTTAACATAAACGACTGATTTTTTTCATGGGGATTTCCTAAATGGACTTGGTTCGGTGAATGTTTGCGTTAGTTGAATGCTCAAAGAATAATTATATTTTTCTGTAAATTACATATTGGCAATACGTCACTCACTATAATAAAAGACAGACTATTACAACTTATTTTCTGAGTAGTCTTTGTATCAACGTTTTCAGCAGTTAAACATAAACAACTGATTTTTTCATGAGAATTTCCGAAATCGGCTTGGTTTGGTGAGTGTTTGCGTTAATTGAATGATCAAAGAATAATTATATTTTTCTGTAAAATACATATTGGCTTTGAATGCTCAAAGAATAATTATATTTTTCTGTAAAATACATATTGGTAATATGTCACCGGTCACTCACATTATTGATAACAAAAGACAGACTAGATAGTACAACTACTTTTCTGTAGTAGTCTTTTGTATCAACGTTTTCAGCAGTTAAACATAAACGACTGATTTTTCATTAGAATTTCCGAAATCGGCTTGGTTTGGTGAGTATTTGCGTTAATTGAATGATCAAAGAATATATTATCTATCGCATTTTCTGTAAAATACATATTGGTGGCGGTTTCCGTCATGCTCACTTAAATAATCACAGCTTTACACTTATTTTCTCGAGTAGCTCTTTTATAACATTTCAGCAGTTAACATAACGACTGATTTTTTTTCTGGGGATTCCTAATCGGACTGTTCGGTATGTTTGCGTAGTTAATATTTTTTTCTAAATACATATTGGTAATACGTCACTCACTATAATAAAAGACAGACTATTACAACTTATTTTCTGAGTAGTCTTTGTATCAACGTTTTCAGCAGTTAAACATAAACGACTGATTTTTTTCATGAGAATTTCCGAAATGGGCTTGGTTTGGTGAGTGTTCGCGTTAATTGAATGATCAAAGAATAATTATATTTTTCTGTAAAATACATATTGGCTTTGAATGATCAAAAAATATTTATATTTTTTTGTAAAATACATATTGTTAATACGTCACTCACTATATAAAAGACAGACTATTACAACTTATTTTCTGAGTAGTCTTTGTATAACGTTTTCAGCAGTTAAACATAAACGACTGATTTTTTCATGAGAATTTCCGAAATCGGCTTGGTTTGGTGAGTGTTTGCGTTAATTGAATGATCAAAGAATAATTATATTTTTCTGTAAAATACATATTGGCTTTCAATGCTCAAAGAATAATTATATTTTTCTGTAAAATACATATTGGTAATCGTCCTCCTTATAGCGCTTTCCTTATTTTCTCGTAGGTATTTTATCACGTTTTCGCAGTTACATCCTAGATTTTTTCTGGGATTTCCTAATGGACTTGGTTCGGTGATGTTTGCGTTAGTTGAATGCTCAAAGATAAATTATATTTTTCTTAAATTGCATATTGGCAATACGTCACTCACTATAATAAAAGACAGACTATTACAACTTATTTTCTGAGTAGTCTTTGTATCAACGTTTTCAGCAGTTAAACATAAACAACTGATTTTTTCATGAGAATTTCCGTAAATCGGCTTGGTTTGGTGAGTGTTTGCGTTAATTGAATGATCAAAGAATAATTATATTTTTCTGTAAAATACATATTGGCTTTGAATGCTCAAAGAATAATTATATTTTTCTG
The DNA here is from genome assembly GCA_030248225.1 of Trileptium ribeirensis. Taxonomy (NCBI): domain Eukaryota; kingdom Metazoa; phylum Nematoda; class Enoplea; order Enoplida; family Thoracostomopsidae; genus Trileptium; species Trileptium ribeirensis. Next base: position 25,486 of record JASANE010013002.1, read on the forward strand.
TAAAATACATATTGGTAATACGTCACTCACTATAATAAAAGACAGACTAGTACAACTAATTTTCTGAGTAGTCTTTGTATCAACGTTTTCAGCAGTTAAACATAAACGACTGATTTTTCATGAGAATTTCCGAAATCGGCTTGGTTTGGTGAGTGTTTGCGTTAATTGAATGATCAAAGAATAAATATATTTTTCTTGGAAATACATATTGGCTTTGAATGCTCAAAGAATAATTATATTTCTCTGTAAAATACATATTGGTAATACGTCACTCACTATAATAAAAGACAGACTATTACAACTTATTTTCTGAGTAGTCTTTGTATCAACGTTTTCAGCAGTTAAACATAAACGACTGATTTTTTCATGAGAATTTCCGAAATCGGCTTGGCTTGGTGAGTGTTTGCGTTAATTGAATGATCAAAGAATAATTATATTTTTCTGTAAAATACATATTGGCTTTGAATGCTCAAAGAATAATTATATTCTTCTGTAAAATGCATATTGGCAATACGTCACTCACTATAATGAAAGACAGACTATTACAACTTATTTTCTGAGCAGTCTTTGTTATCAACGTTTTCAGCAGTTAAACATAAACGATTGATTTTTTCATGGGAATTTCCGAAATCGGCTTGGTTTGGTGAGTGTTTGCGTTAATTGAATGATCAAAGAATAATTATATTTTTCTGTAAAATACATATTGGCTTTGAATGCTCAAAGAATAATTATATTCTTCTGTAAAATGCATATTGGCAATACGTCACTCACTATAATGAAAGACAGACTATTACAACTTATTTTCTGAGCAGTCGTTGTTATCAACGTTTTCAGCAGTTAAACATAAACGATTGATTTTTTCATGGGAATTTCCGAAATCGGCTTGGTTTGGTGAGTGTTTGCGTTAATTGAATGATCAAAGAATAATTATATTTTTCTGTAAAATACATATTGGCCTTGAATGCTCAAAGAATAATTATATTTTTCTGTAAAATACATATTGGCTTTGAATGCTCAAAGAATAATTATATTCTTCTGTAAAATGCATATTGGCAATACGTCACTCACTATAATGAAAGACAGACTATTACAACTTATTTTCTGAGCAGTCTTTGTTATCAACGTTTTCAGCACTTAAACATAAACGACTGATTTTTTTAATGAGAATTTCCTAAATGAAAT
>JASANE010013003.1:0-34763 GCA_030248225.1 Trileptium ribeirensis
ATATTTTACTCCCCGGATATTTATACTCCCCAGTAAAAATATCCTAGGATATTTTTACTCCCCCCAGGATATTTTTACTCCCCTTCTATATTTAGATTACACGTTTCGATTTGATGTTATGTTGATGGCATATGGCATGTATTTCATTTCAGTTCCCAATCATAAAGCAGCAGCGATACGCTCAAAATTGCATTGATTAACGCAACCCATAGTCATAAAATTGTTTTATAAAACTTACATATACTTACAGAGCAAAAATCAAAAGCATAAACATAACACTGTACACTAAAACACGAATAAATGTTATTGCAATATGGTATGAAATGAATATTCAATAATGCTAATATGGCGTTTTTCGACTACACGACGATGTCTTGAATTTCGATTACACATATATAATACACATAACGTAAGTCAGTGGAACTGACTGTTGAGAGTAACTATTATAATTACGAACGGTAATTCCTAACAGCTCAGCTGTTTTATTTTGCCAAGCTTTATCCGGTGGAAAAAATATCTGTTGAGGTCCAGATACAGAATCCACAACTTGTACTTCGTTCACCTCACTGTGCTTGTGAGTGTCACAGGGCAAATAATACGGCTTGATGTTTGCAATATGGCACTTTCGTCCCAAAGTCTTCCCAGTCGTTTCGTTTTGCAAAGTGCACAAGGAGTTGCCAGATATAGATGAAAGTTTATAGGGTCCGAGCCACGGCTCATTTTTCCAACCTCCTTTCCGGTCATTGCGTCGCAAATTCTTCACCAATACCAGACTACCAGGCGCTATGTTATGCTGATTACTTGCAGTGTGACGTTTATCGTAAGCCTTTTTTTGACGAAATTGTGCTTTTTCAATATTTCTGGACGCATTCTTGAAAACAGCAGCTTTGAGATCTATAAATTGCTTCGCTCGAGCTGAAAATGACGCTTCAAATTCCATTTCCTCTTCAGCTAGTGGGCTATTTGTGTATTGTTCAGCCGTGACCATACTATCATCTGTATCTGTAACATCAATTGGCAATTTTGGCTCGCAATTGTTTTGTTCTGCGATGTCTGTGACCACCTGAACAGCGACGATTTTATTTTCTGATCCGGCAATTTTCAGATTTTTGTTATAAAATAGTTGACCGTTGCGGACACAGTACTGTTTGCACTGTCGACGAAAGTTAGCACGCTGGCCTTTATCTAACATGCCGAGTGGATATCGTCCGTTGGTAATATAGTTACGAACATCGTTAAACTGATGTGTTTATTAATTTTTAGATTTAAACATTTTATAAACATTCACAAATCACTATAAACCTGAAATAAAAAGAAAGTATGAACGGTATATACACCATAGAAATGGTATAGGAAATACTTTTTTTAGAGGAGCAACATTTTTAGAACATTTTACTGGGGAGTAAAAATATCCTGGAGGAGTAAAAGCATCCTAGGATATTTTTACTGTGAAGTAAAAGCATCCTAGGATATTTTTACTGTGGAGTAAAAATATCCTAGGATATTTTTACTGGGAGTAAAAATATCCTGGAGTAAAAATATCCGTAGTACAATGGCAGGCTAATGGAAAATCTACGGGTTTTATAGTCGTTTCATAACCCTATTCACACCATGGTATAATACCATAGATATATAACCATTTTATGAAATATATGATTTGTTAGTTACTGTGTTATCCTAGGTACAACCTGAGCGTGTTCATGAAGCATCGAAAATATCGGTACTTCAAAATACCTTCGAAGAATAATTTTTCGTATGCAACCGACAACAGAAAAATTTTTCGTTTACGACGGACGGCTTAAAATTTTATTAACGGCCGGCAGTCTATATAATGGAAGATCTACAAGTTTCATAGTTATTGCATAACTAGTTTTCTTGGCTTCTTAAATCAGTGCGGCCAAGCTGAGCCAAATTTTAAGAAATATTTTTAGGTTCTTTTCCGTTTTCTCCCCAGCCCAAATTCGGTCAATTTTGAAGATACAGAGCTGATTGGTAGGAACCCATTCGGCTCGATGTGGCGAGTTCAGAAAATACTCATTTTACCAACAGCCCTGAAATTTTCCTAGGTCCCTTGGGAATCCCAAAAATTTTTTTCCTCGGAGTACGACTATGTGGGGTGCCATTCGACTCGGCTTGATGACAGATCTACTCAATGCACAGTTTATTCACATCTGCGCCACCGTTAGAAAGCTTTGAGGGCCCTGCCTGATATAAGTACTTTAGCTAAGGCTTAGTATATCGAGAACAGCATGTCCTGTATTTTATATTCGCCCCTCTCATGGTTACTTGGGCCGAATGGTAACGAACATCTATATTCCGAAGAACAAAATTTTTAGGTTCCCAGTGGGACCTCAAAAATAATTTTTCAGAGATGTGGGAAGTATTTCTAACCGCCGCATTGAGCTGAATCAATTGATGCCTACATTCGCTCTGCATCTTCAAATTTGACATTTTGGATTGCAACTGAATTTCAAAAGCTAAAATTCAGAATTTAACATTTTGGCTTGCAACAGAATTTTTGAAACTTGTGTTATTAAAGAGTGTTACTGTTATGCAGCAACGAATAAGAATTAAAACGGGGCTCGATAAATGTGAGTTTTGTAAAAGTCACCTTTTTATATCTATGTAGAGCAAATAGGTTTAGGGCGAAAGGAGGCAGCCGAGTCTGGGAGAGGGGATCGAAACCTCAAGGGCGGCGGGGGGGTAGCATTCCTACTTCTTATGAAGGGACGTATGATATAGAATGCAACAGCCCGAGTTTTTATCAAATTTTAAGGGTTTTCAAAAAGGGCAACATTTTAGGACGGGCGACCGGATACTGTTGGAGCGAAGTGATCCAAGCATTGTTTGATATTAAAATTTGCTGATATTAATAAACAATACCTTATTCATATTGTAATGTTCACAATCATGCTCCACCCATCTTCGTTATGTACTGGCTTGATCTTTGGTATAACATTGGAAAACTAACCTAATCCAAGTCGTAAGTATCTGGTCGATCCTAAATTTGTTTCGCGTGCAACAATATTGCGACCTATAACAATGTGTTGTCAAGGGAACGGTTGTGCACTCTTATGAAGCCGGGGACGGTGGTCAGAGAATTTTACAGTTCGGTGTTTGTCTATGCAACTTCGGTGCCCTAAAGCTGATCCCCAGTGCGCAAACACTTGATGAATGTATTGCATCTGAACTATATCCAAGGTTATCAGGTGCGTAGTATATATGGTGCGTGTCAGGACGAATGGGATACGGTGCAAAAGCTCTTTTCAATTCGGGCCGAGACTCTTTTCTACCGTGGTAGCTCTCGAGGAAACCTGTGCTGGCACGCAGATGGAAAATATAATTGTCGGGCGAACAGTTTTATTGTAATATTTAGTGGATGGAATCGGAACCTAGGGCGAAAAGGATTCAACAGAAACTTGAGCCGATCATAATTTTCACATGTGCTGATTTAAATTCTCAAATTTTGCGTTTTGATACAATCGAGGGTAAACTGGGGTTACAGAATTATTGTTAGTGACCATTAGGGCTTTAAAATCACGTATTTGGGATTACTCAGTCCTTGCTCGTAAGCACTATGGATCCCTATTTAGGCGTTTAAAATATACTTTTATAGGCCACCAACGACAATTAAAACTACCAAAATTCCCAGTTTTTTGGGGTTCCACATTGCCATGGGATCCTATGCTATCTATTCAACCGAAAACAGGGACCGCTAACCCGCATAGGGCCCTCATAAACAATTTCGCTTACACGAAATTTTACCACATCTTGCTCCTAAAAAGGCGTCTAACAGGTCACCTATTAATGCTGCCACAAAATAATTAATCTCACTAGTAAGCGGCCTGTTAGGGCTGGGACCTGATTTCGCCGTGATCCTCTACTAGTCACCGTTCGTTGACAGTAAATTTAAATAAATAGAAAAACATATATTTAAACGCCTAAGGACCCTGGTATATCTTAGTATAGCTGAGAACCTCGTGCCGACAATCGGGTGGTTTAGTTGTTTAATCTGCTGCTGGAATGATCACATCTCTGTTATTGGCCAAGGGCCGAGCATCATTATAACTGTCTCGACGAGTTGTAAGGGCCACTGTAGTATTATTGTTCTCGGCTTCACGTCGCTTTCATGGAAAAATGTCCTATGTCCAAAACCTTGCTTTCGAGAAAATCCCTGTCGAAGTTTTGCTCATTACGATAAATCGTGCTTGATTTTGTCTGATAAAATTTTAAAAGTAAATTATTGAACCATTTAAAGTACACATCTAAACGACATACAGCATCAAAATAGTTGACATGTTTACGAATAAGAACAAATAATACACTTAAGCCACCGTTGCATGAAAATTATGTGCTTCCGATGGATTTGTGCCGCACATATGCTCATTTTTGCGTGAAAATTATCTTAGCATGCCAAGGATGAAGGACATAAACTAATGAATTTAGCGCCATCTTCGATATACTAAGCTTAAAGTGTAATATTTATATATCAGCCTTAGATTAAGACCACCAGCGAGTCGATGGCTGCCATCCGTTAACTCTACACTCTATCTGATTGATTTTTTATCACTGCACCTTCACGCCTATTTTCTTGAATCGAGCCATGCTAAACTGTCAAAAGTATTGTTGATAGTGATATTAGAAATAGCAGTAATTTATAAGAAATAGCAGTACGTAAATTTTTATATGTCATGAAAAATCTAATCGCCATCATTGCAAGTATTAGCGCAAGACACTATAAGATTCTTGTAAAACGTCTTGTCGGATTCCATTCGAATAACTATCAAATAGTGATTCCAAGTCTTTCTTCTTATTTTTATCAATCCTAACCGGTGATGTGTACAGTGGCGAAAGCTGGTACTGTGTAACGTCAAAGGGTCGGCCACGCTTACGGTGCAGGTGCAACCGCATAAACGACGTCGGCCTGCAGTCCGACGTCGGACTTTCTAACTTCTCAGACATGTACTTCATTCTAATTCATTGACGGTCCTGGTGATCCATCCGTTAACAACGTATCCCTTGACGACTTCCCGGCGAAATCAGCAACTGCCTTTCCAAAATTAAAAAAAATGAAAAGTCCCATTCAAAAACTTCGTACGGCTTTCCTTTTATCTTCGTCATTCTGATCATTGCAGCATACTGCGACGGTAGCGTTATAGTTCCGGCATATTTCTTTGAATTTTCGATGACCGAGTGCATCGAATCGCCTTCATTTTGTCGATGGGATTTTTCGAAGAAATGTAAGCGGATTTTCGCTGGCAAACTTTCAGACTTCCATTTGGCATATCCAAGCATTGTAGCCATAGCTGCATTGCGGTTTTGGCTACTTGTAGAATCACAAAATAGATAAGTTTCAGTTTTGCCAGCGACAGACGCTCGCTGTAGGTAATCAAGCACCGCTGATCCAATCTCCGAAGGTCCCCTTTTTGCCTGATCCTCTAACCAGAAGTAGCAACTGCCGTGCTTATTACCGACGTCATAAATTGTGAAATTATAGCAGGCGTTTGTAGGAAGCTTCTCCGATGTTCGTAAACGGACAGTATAAGACCTGTTGATGGTCAAAACAAGCCAATAGTTGATTTTTTGCAACGTGTCCTTGATAAAGTCTTTTTGATCCCTTGCAGCTTGCTTATTAAGACAATGAATGTCATAATTTTGTTTCTGAGATTCGGTAATGGTGTCGGCAGCAGTGCTTTTATGAAAATCGCAAACATTTTTCTTCGCATTAAAAAAGATAATTTTAACGAGTCGAACGCTTTCCAGTAGCCGTGAATTTCCGGTGCAACTGCCCAAATGAGAAGCGTTCGGACATAGCCTTCTGTGGCAACCATTCTGTATATAATCGGTACATTTTTGATACCGAAAAGTCGGAACTCAAATATTGCACTTCAGAATCTCGACGTGTGTTGTGCCCTTCGATTCTGGGAAATGAATTTATGGGTACCAGTGCCAGATCCCGTGCTTTCTCGAACTCTGGACGTTTTAGCTTTCCGTGGCGTCCCCGTTGATCCTTTTCCGATCCACCAAATTGCCCTCTTTTTTATCTTGCAGAACGCACTATTCGATGAGTAATTCCGAGTGTGCTGAGGAAAAAGGTTCGACATACTTGAACTTGCGCGCGATTGACCGTCAGGTAATATAAAACAGTACACCCCCTGCTTGATACCTCTGGATCCTTCCTGCGTGGAGGTTTGGCATCTGGTTTTTCCGTAACATGTCTAATAATGTACGCCCATTGTTCATTTTGATTCGTGTTTGTCCAATACTCGCCCAGGATCTGTCGTAGTTCTTCATCCGTTACAGTTTTGTATTGTCTTTTACAATTTTCGCCACAGCGGCCATATGTGTTTTAAGTTTTCTTACATTTATATATATACTACTCGTTTCTTTCTTTCTTGCTTCGACTTTTCAAATTCTGGAGACAAGCCAGAGTATAAAAGGGGCCGGAAACATACCATACAGAGGGTATGAAATGACGCGATGCAGCGTCGAAGCCAGTTGAGTTATATTTTGGCGGAGTTATGGTTTTTCCTTTGGCGGTTGTCGCCATTCATTTGTATTTTTCTGCTCGCTTTGGTTTTTCGTTCCGCGCGTTGTATTTGGTTTATTTTGGCTTTTGACTTACCCAGATGTGTTTTTCCGCATGCAGCGTGTCAGATGGTCTCGCCTGGTCCTCACCTGAGACAACTTTCCCCAGCCTCCTCCGCCGAGCCCAGCTACCTACCGAGACCTATGATCGTCAGCATGTATGATATATAAATACATACTTATATATATTCACATATAAATTTTACGGTATAATGAATGCAATAGAACGGTCATTTAGAATCCAATATGACTGTATCACAGGGAACCTGACAGGCTGGAATTTTAGAACGCTGGCAGGCGTAAACCTGATCGCGTGGATCACTAAATCGCGTGAATTATACAAATTTTGCTATCACCATATTATATTGACATGTTACACAGGTCACGGAATTTTGATTTTCCATTTGTGCATCTATATATGTTGTATGGTGAGGTTGCATGGTTTCTATGATTGTTCTTACATGTACGCAGTGGAATCCAGAAGAGGGGACTAGTATTATTTTTAAATGTAAATCCACGGAAGTTAGGGATTTTCTAATGCATCGTTTACCTTAATATTAGTGCACCTAGGGCCGCTTTCTGTCACAAAGCCAATTCCGGCTCGTGACAAAAAGGCGCCTCCACAACCGGCTCTTCATAAATAAAATAAAAAATAGCTAAGCTATGCTAGTTGTTTGTATGAGCCGGGAGTGACTATGTCTCAGGGTTTGATAGCCGGGACGGACTACTGAAAAAATATTTATTACATTCAGTTTTGCAGATTGTATAACAGGAAAAATATTTAGCTGTAGGCCCAAAAAAGGCAAGATTAGTAGTAATTAAAGTAATACACATAAATGCAGGTAAAATAAATACGTAAATATAGCTATTTTCGAAATGTTTGTTTGAGCGCCTTTTACAAGTCAACCTAGTTGCTGTGTAAAACACTCTCTTTCATACATGAAAATTATGCTATTGTTACCGGAAGGACGTTTTACGAATATATGACTATATGCATCACCAATTTCCATTTTTTCGCGATTTTCAATTGTCATATATTTCTGGCTTTTAGAGCCCATTCCTGCCCTTGTGACAATTTATCAGCCTCGCTTTACTATTAGCTAATACATTTGTAGGGTCTGGTTCGGCCCAAAAAATATCACACTGGCTAATGGCGGCTAGTAAATCATGGCTTTATAGCCTCGGCAAACTGTGACAAAATCCTGTAAAGCGCCTTTTACAAGTCAACCGTGTAGCTATGTAAAACACTCTCTTTCATACATGAAAATTATACTATTGTTACTGGAAGGACGTTTTACGAATATATGACTATATGAATCGCCAATTTCCATTTTTTCGCGATTTTCAATTGTCATATATTTCTGGCTTTTAGAGCCTCTTCCTGCCCTTGTGACAATCTATCAGCCTCGCTTTACTATAAGCTAATATTTGTAGGGTCTGGCTTAGCCCAAAAAATGTCATACTCGCTAATGGAGGCTAGCTTAGCATGGCTTTGGATTCGCGGCAGACTGTGACAAAATCCGGCCCTGCCGCGCACATCTTAATGCGTCATGTACGATAAGATGCCTGCGCCAGGGTCAAATTATGTCACGCGTCCAACTCAACTAGTTCGCCTGAACTATAGCTTAGCTGGAATAGTATGGAACATTTTGATAGCTTAGCTAGTCTTAATGTGACAAACAAGAGGTTTAGCTAGGCTCTGTGTGACAATCGGAGCGTTTCGCTGAACTGTCAGTTGAGAAATTTTATTTAGTATTGTACTTATAGTGTAATAGCATTTTGTTCCATAGCATTTTCACGCTAATTCTAAGCTATATATTTTTTAGTATATAGAATTAACGTTTTAAGCAGTATGCGGCCTTTGGGGCATTAGTTAGATACATAAGTTTGCGCACTAAATAGTCTCTGGCTTAAGTTGTGGGGGCTCAGCTGGACGCCTCGTGACGAAAGCACTGTCCGGCTCGACAGCTGGACCTCGATGACAAACGCATAGGCTAGCTAGGCTATTCAAAATACTAATAGTCGAGCTGGACAATCTGCGTAACATAGTAGCTAGCCCATTTGAACGCGTGACATAATTAGGGCCATGCTCTTACATCTTATTATAAATGATGCATAAGGTAAATGATGCATAATCTGACCGACCCTAAGAAAATTATTTAACCTCGACAACCCAGCTGCGATGCTAAGAATGGTGTTGTACTGAACTGAGCCGAAGCATACGTTTGTTGGATACATACAGTTTCGTTTATTTATGCAATTTGAATTCTTTATAATTTAATTTATTTTTATACGAGGGTATCGTAGACCCTGTATTTGCTGTTATTTGTGTCCCGAAGGTGGTACACTTTTATTTAATACTTTTAATATACACTTCAGCAAACTTTCAGTCCTCAATTTCCGCTTCGCAATTTTAATATTTCTATCTATCCTAGCTAGTAGGTTTTGTTGCTTTAAAATGCTTTGTTGCCTGTGGTAAATTATAAAATTTATATTACTGGTCACACTGCTAGCACAGCTAACAATATTTTATATTCTGACCCAGATTTTGTTTCCAAAATTGTTTGTATTACAGTTTTTGGACACCTGCTTTGAAAAACTTATAAAATTAATTTTATAAGAGTATTACTAGCCCAGCTAATAATATTTGGTCGGACCGCCTGTGATTACTTGGTCTCTAATCATTTCTGGTGGTGACCGACATAAATTTGTGTAAAAGTTTATATTTTATTTTAAAACGGGCAAAAGTTTTGGCTAATTAAAACACTAATAGCTTAACTACTGGTATCCGTCTGAAATAGGCGTACCAAATAGTGTCGGATCACATTTCAGAAGAATGAATATATTCATATTGCTAGGTCCTAGTTAAGTGTATATTTTTGGAAATTTCAGGAATTTATATATATATACATCGGAGCGGTACGCCTGTTATGCGGCGTTTACCTTATAATTTGCCCACCAGGTGGAATTTTTGTACCAGTATAATCACGCCCATATCACGGTAGCTAAAAAGAAATACTATGTAATATAAACGGAAATGTCACGAACACTATGTATTACATACTATGGTGTCGTCGACTCCATATATTTTAAGTAGTTTTATAAAAAAGGCGAGAAAATTATAGTAATCAAATTTCAAATTATGTAAGCTTGTTATTGCTGTCCTTACACAGCTTTTAATAGTGTTGCGCGATGATTTCTGAAAAAACCTTGAGCTACATTATTTTTATAACGCGCAAAATAATCTTTAACGTCTTGTCGCTGAATAGAAGCTTACTGTGTCTACGATAGCATTTCAAAAAGTCGATGGTGTTCTGGCCGCCATATAAAATTATTTAGAAAATAGCGATAGTTCCTGAACACTTTATCGATGACGGTTTTTTACAGGGTGTACGTGGACAAAACTTCCACATGGCGGGCGACCTATAACGTAAACGTTGTGTTAAGTAAAACAAAAGTTTAGGGTGATTTATGCAGCTTTACTAGACAGGTGGGTGGTGCAACCTAGTTGCCCTACTGAAAAGCTTATCTGTTACTTGGAATAAAGCGTGACTAAGAAAATAAGATTTGATCTATATTACAAGGGTCTCACTGGACAAAATTTAAACAAACTGTAGTTTATATGCTGTTTCTCGCAAGACATATACATATATAGATTAAATAAATATACAAAATATATATGAAATATATATCATAGAGGACATCGGGAAATAAATAAAATAAAAAATATATATTTATATAAAATCATATGTATTGTACATATGTAGATCACTGCCTAGCAGGTAAGCTGCAGGCTACAACAATAACTGTCGACAAACAGACCAGCAGGCAGCGAGCAAACAGAGAAGACAAGTTACCCTGTCGGAACTTTCGTTTGAAAACGAAAAAGTTTTCTTCTTAAAAGAAGAATGGCACAGCAATGATATTGCTATTAACAATGGAATTTATGCGCCTGCACTACATATAATTTTTTAAATATAAACTTTACGACGGTTCAGCATAATATATGGTTTTTGAAACATGTCAAATTATTTGACTTCAGCGTTTGCGAATATGCTGTCTATAAAATAGCAAGAACGAATTCAGACCTAGTAAAGTTGATAATATAATTTTCGTTGTCATCAATTCTCGGAATTCCTAAATGTTTTCATCTCAATTGTAGTCAACAAATCCGAGGCGTTTGCTGCATGCCATTTTTTGCCTGGCATGCAGACTCCAGCGGTCGGATCTGAAAAGGCTTTTATTAACTATAATAGATACGGGCAGTGCAGTGCAATTAAAGCTTTAATGCACACTCTGACAGAAGGTGAAATCAATGTCACAGTCTGACGGCTGTGACAAAAAGAGGAAGCGAAAACGCATACAGCGCTATACACAGAAAAGAAGACAGAAAGAACATAAGGGAAAGAGCGAAACTAGAGCGCAGAAGCGCAGCAGAGTTATAAAGGGCGGAGAGGCAAAACATCGGAAACACGTAGCGCAAGAGCTGAAAGATAGCAAGCACGGGCAGTATGCCCTGGTAACGAGAGAAAAGCATAACAGAAAGCGCACAAACCAAGCAGAAAAAAGGGGATCCATTGAAGCAACTTAGATACTTCGCATTAGGCAGAAGTAAAGTAGTGCAGGAGCCGATAAAGTATCGGCTCTGTACTACAAACTTTTAAAACAGTGAGTCAACCCCTACTTACCGGCAGTGCGAGAGTCGTTGTTGGAATCTACACCGTGACCGGCAGGTATTAAAATTTACTGCAGAGTGGCTGTCCGAAGTCAGTCGATTCAAAATTTAGAGAATACGTTAGGTTATCCGACTTTTCTTTTGACAAAAGTATTTTAGCGTTGTACGTTTGTTTTTCTTCAGGTTTTTGGGTGCAGCTTTGCCTGAACCTAAATAATGAATTCACTGTTTCGTTTCATTTGGATAGTGAGCCAAACAATGAGCCAACCCCTACTTGTCGGCAGTGCGAGAGTCGGTGTTGGAGTGTACACCGTAACCGGCAGGTATTAAAATTTACTGCAGACTGGTTGTCCGAAGTCAGTCGATTCAAAATTTAGAGAATACGTTGGGTTATGCGACTTTTCTTTTGACAAAAGTATTTTAGCGTTGTACGTTTGTTTTTCTTCAGGTTTTCTGGGTGCAGCTTTGCCTGAACCTAAATAATGAATTCACTGTTTAGTTTCATTTGGATAGTGAGCCAAACAATGAGCCAACCCCTACTTGTCGCCAGTGCGAGACTCGGTGTTGGAGTGTATACCTGACCGGCAGGTATTAAAATTTACTGCAGACTGGCTGTCCGAAGCCAGTCGATTCAAAATTTAGAGAATACGTTGGGTTATACGACTTTTCTTTTGACAAAAGTATTTTAGCGTTATACGTTTGTTTTTCTTCAGGTTTTTTTGGGTGCAGCTTTGCCTGAACCTAAATAGTGAATTCACTGTTTAGTTTCATTTGGATAGTGAGCCAAACAATGACCTACCCCCTACTTGTCGGCAGCGCGAGAGTCGGTGTTGGAGTGTACACCGTGACCGGTAGGTATTAAAATTTACTGCAGAGTGGCTGTCCGAAGTCAGTCGATTCAAAATTTAGAGAATACGTTAGGTTATCCGACTTTTCTTTTGACAAAAGTATTTTAGCGTTGTACGTTTGTTTTTCTTCAGGTTTTTGGGTGCAGCTTTGCCTGAACCTAAATAATGAATTCACTGTTTCGTTTCATTTGGATAGTGAGCCAAACAATGAGCCAACCCCTACTTGTCGGCAGTGCGAGAGTCGGTGTTGGAGTGTACACCGTAACCGGCAGGTATTAAAATTTACTGCAGACTGGTTGTCCGAAGTCAGTCGATTCAAAATTTAGAGAATACGTTGGGTTATGCGACTTTTCTTTTGACAAAAGTATTTTAGCGTTGTACGTTTGTTTTTCTTCAGGTTTTCTGGGTGCAGCTTTGCCTGAACCTAAATAATGAATTCACTGTTTAGTTTCATTTGGATAGTGAGCCAAACAATGAGCCAACCCCTACTTGTCGCCAGTGCGAGACTCGGTGTTGGAGTGTATACCTGACCGGCAGGTATTAAAATTTACTGCAGACTGGCTGTCCGAAGCCAGTCGATTCAAAATTTAGAGAATACGTTGGGTTATACGACTTTTCTTTTGACAAAAGTATTTTAGCGTTGTACGTTTGTTTTTCTTCAGGTTTTCTGGGTGCAGCTTTGCCTGAACCTAAATAATGAATTCACTGTTTAGTTTCATTTGGATAGTGAGCCAAACAATGAGCCAACCCCTACTTGTCGCCAGTGCGAGACTCGGTGTTGGAGTGTATACCTGACCGGCAGGTATTAAAATTTACTGCAGACTGGCTGTCCGAAGCCAGTCGATTCAAAATTTAGAGAATACGTTGGGTTATACGACTTTTCTTTTGACAAAAGTATTTTAGCGTTATACGTTTGTTTTTCTTCAGGTTTTTTTGGGTGCAGCTTTGCCTGAACCTAAATAGTGAATTCACTGTTTAGTTTCATTTGGATAGTGAGCCAAACAATGACCTACCCCCTACTTGTCGGCAGCGCGAGAGTCGGTGTTGGAGTGTACACCGTGACCGGTAGGTATTAAAATTTACTGCAGAGTGGCTGTCCGAAGTCAGTCGATTCAAAATTTAGAGAATACGTTAGGTTATCCGACTTTTCTTTTGACAAAAGTATTTTAGCGTTGTACGTTTGTTTTTCTTCAGGTTTTTGGGTGCAGCTTTGCCTGAACCTAAATAATGAATTCACTGTTTCGTTTCATTTGGATAGTGAGCCAAACAATGAGCCAACCCCTACTTGTCGGCAGTGCGAGAGTCGGTGTTGGAGTGTACACCGTAACCGGCAGGTATTAAAATTTACTGCAGACTGGTTGTCCGAAGTCAGTCGATTCAAAATTTAGAGAATACGTTGGGTTATGCGACTTTTCTTTTGACAAAAGTATTTTAGCGTTGTACGTTTGTTTTTCTTCAGGTTTTCTGGGTGCAGCTTTGCCTGAACCTAAATAATGAATTCACTGTTTAGTTTCATTTGGATAGTGAGCCAAACAATGAGCCAACCCCTACTTGTCGCCAGTGCGAGACTCGGTGTTGGAGTGTATACCTGACCGGCAGGTATTAAAATTTACTGCAGACTGGCTGTCCGAAGCCAGTCGATTCAAAATTTAGAGAATACGTTGGGTTATACGACTTTTCTTTTGACAAAAGTATTTTAGCGTTATACGTTTGTTTTTCTTCAGGTTTTTTTGGGTGCAGCTTTGCCTGAACCTAAATAGTGAATTCACTGTTTAGTTTCATTTGGATAGTGAGCCAAACAATGACCTACCCCCTACTTGTCGGCAGCGCGAGAGTCGGTGTTGGAGTGTACACCGTGACCGGTAGGTATTAAAATTTACTGCAGAGTGGCTGTCCGAAGTCTGTCGATTCAAAATTTAGAGAATACGTTGGGTTATCCGACTTTTCTTTTGACAAAAGTATTTTAGCGTTGTACGTTTGTTTTCTTCAGGTTTTTTGGGCGCAGCTTTGCGTGAACCTAAATAATGAATTCACTGTTTAGTTTCATTTGGATAGTGAGCCAAACAATGAGCCAACCCCTACTTGTCGGCAGTGCGAGAGTCGGTGTTGGAGTGTACACCGTGACCGGCAGGTATTAAAATTTACCGCATATTGGCTGTCCGAAGTCAGTCGATTCAAAATTTAGAGAATACTTTGGGTTATCCGACTTTTCTTTTGACAAAAGTATTTTAGCGTTGTACGTTGGTTTTTCTTTAGGTTTTTTTGGGTGCAGCTTTGCCTGAACCTAAATAATGAATTCACTGTTTAGTTTCATTTGGATAGTGAGCCAAACAATGAGCTAACCCCTACTTCCCGGTAGTGCGAGAGTCGGTGTTGGAGTGTACACCGTGACCGGCAGGTATTAAAATTTACTGCAGACTGGCTGTCCGAAGTCAGTCGATTCAAAATTTAGACAATACGTTGGGTTATCCGACTTTTCTTTTGACAAACGTATTTTAACGTTGCACGTTTATTTTTCTTCTTTTTTTGAATAAATTCACTGTTTAGTTTCATTTGGATAGTGAGCCAGTCACCCTGGAGGTCCGGCTTGTAAACTTTTAGACTTGCATAGTTATAAATTTGGTAGCTGCTTCCCAGGGCGGGAAAGATCTTTCTTAGGATGTCGATCCTTTACGTAAATATCGTTTATTTTATGACGTGAGACATTTTTGGATAAGCCAGGTTTTCATCCGGTTTGTCAGAAATGTTCTCCTTGTTTCTTATCCTTGGAATCAGTTGATGAATAACCGTACATGGTTGGAATCGGCGTGTGTCGATGTTGGTAGGCGATGTCCGTAGTTTCGGAGCCTGCGATCTATAAGCTAACTAGGGTTCCAATTGAGATTAACATTCTGGTTTCAGAAGAGGGTAGATGTGAGGTAAATTTAGGTTGAGTTTTAGTTTCGATAAATTTACTCTACTGGCTTCTTCACGGCTGCATTGGCACGTCCCGCTTAGACAGAGAGGCGGTCCAACTCCACTGTGGTATTTATAAATCGCTATTATAAATAGGTGATGTTGTCTTTCATCTGGGCTAATGTTGGTACGACAGACATATATTTAGACATATGTGGTACTCGCAATTGGTTTCACTGAATTAAACGATATTTTATACATGGTCCGTACATTTCATGCATTGGCAACAGGAAACCATGTTAGATAAAAACTAAGATTTTGGTGAATAACAGAACACATTTAACTCTATACATTTGAATAATGTTCCTCGCTAGCTTCGACTGGAAGGCCACTTGCATTACCGATAATAAAATGTGATATTAATTATGCAATATGCATGCAATAATTGTGTGCTAATAACTGTATGATTCGTGCACCAAGACGTATATACCAGCTTTAACACTGCTTCAGCTCTGAGAGTATAGTAAATCTAACTGTTACTTTGGCGTATTTGTACCTAGTGTACAGAAACCTGACGTTTCTCAGATGATGAAATTGACCAAAATAGGATCTGTTTGAGGTATTAATCGAAACACTGGAGAAACACTGGCATATTGCAAAGATTACGAAGCAACGGATTTCACCGGCGGTCCGTCTTACCATTATGATACATCGTAAACTAGAGTATTATTTTAGGTCGTTTTCACATGACAACTGTGAATAGTGAAAATGTATCTTTAACCGTGCATGAAAAATGTGCATCGTCGGGCGTGAGAACCTATGGTTCAGGATCAAAGCATATACTCCAGTGTTTTGACGTGCAGTTGTCTTATATAAACTGTATGGGGTTGTGGAGGTTCTTGTAATGCGGGATTCACGTTATAATGTCCCCACCAGTTGGAACTTATGTACCCCACGCTGTAGCAGGCACACCCTTCACAACAGGGTGTCTTAGACACCCTCTACCCTTTGAATAAAAGTTCATAGGGTAGCTAGCTAGCTGTTAGCTTTATTTTAGAGGGTGTCAAGCACATCATATTAGTTTTACGTTTTTTGATGGTATCGGCCATACTGTCGGGTCAATTCCCATATAGCCTACGGGGCACCTGTCTAGGATTGCACTGGATAGATTCAAGTGCCACTTCCGAATTTATCTTGCATTCTACATTTTAGAGTCAGAATAAAATGTTTTCAACGATAAAAATTTTTATTCAGTAGTTTACAATATGGAAGTCACCATACTAATACTATACGGTGTCTGCCACACTGTCACTGCAGAACAATAGGATTCCCGCGGCACTCTACTGCCAAAATGCAGTAGCTAAAGGTGTTCCTGACACCCTCATATTTTGTATATGGTATGGGTGTCGCTGTCAATGTCTTTACGGTGTAGCCTACACTACAGGGTGACAAAAGTTCCAACTGGTGGGGACATTATAACGTGAATCCCGCACAAGCCGTCGAACCTGTACTAGTACTAAACCGAATTAAATTGACAACGGTGAATACATAGGCGAAATACTCAGCCTGTTTGATTTAACGTTCTACAACCCTTACTTAATAGCCCTTTTTCTACAGCCCAGCCAAAAAAAGTCTGCTCATGCTTGAAGTATTTTGACCTGCTAAACAGTTTCATGGGTCTTCATAAAAAGAGCACCAAAATACACCAAGCGATGACTACTAGTAACTGAGGGTTAAGCTTTTTCAGGAATGATTCCAAATCACACCGTTACTGGTTTATGCGTTTTACTTAAAATAGCATTGTGTGACAAAAGAGTTAGAGGACTAAAGTACAAACCCCAAGCTCAGAAAAATTTTTCAGGACAGTGCTTTCGTAAATGGTTGTACAGGAAAATGTGCCTCGAATGTTTTAAAGTTGTGGAGAACTCCTGTCACCGATTGAGTATCGCAGCTATGTATGGGGTATAAGGAATCACATAAACAAACCGTCGCTGGATGTAACCAAAGTGTTGGTGCTGGCATAGCATTGTACAACCAATAATGTGCATCAGCCAGTAAAGAAAAATTTGAGCACCAAAACGGGTTTTTAATACCCGTCATTACCGTGAACATTAAAAGCTGTCTCCTGATTAGGGAAAGCGGACGTTGTCAAGTAACAATCTGACCCTAAGTTGAACAAATTATTTGTAATGACGTCGCGTGTCTACGGTGCAGTCGCTGCATGAGTTAGAGCATACATTTGAGCCGTACACATATATATACACCCAACCTCTCGCCATACTTACAATTGTTACTTGGCGATTTTAGAATGTTTAATTTGAAAAGGATGTCGCATATTGTAAATTAAATCATGAATAAAGTGTACCTTTTATAGGGGTGCTTCCAACGATACTACTTTGTGTTATCCGTAAAATTCTGTATTTGAACACCAATAAAATGTTGAATGGATTCTATTGCATCAAAGAGGTTATCGTAAAAGTGTTCTCATATCCCAGCAAACCAAATCAGTGATTAAAATTTACGTTGTTGGTACGTCAGCATCGCAAGGCAATTAAACGAAAAGGCCACATATATAAGTGAAACAGGGTACCTGCCTAACAATAGTCATGGCATCGCGGGCGTTCAGAGTCTTCTAAATACCATGGTCAATTTACATAAAACTGTTCTGTTAACAACGTACAATTTCGAGATGATCGTTCTAGAAACGACAGAGTGCATATATGTGAGGAACAGATAGAAATCAACGATATTTATGATTCTCTTGGCCGACGAGCATTTATCAAGTACTGCGCAATTGTGTAAAATATTGTGACTTTCTCGTTTTCACAGCTAGTAAAATTTTTAACCTAAAGCAAGATTGGCAGTCCATAAAACAAATGCAATGTAAAATTTAAGGAAAATTACAAAACCAAAATATGGGGTTTCGAAAAAATAGACGTGCTGAAATGGATTGAAGTAGGCCTGAGATTTAGCGGATCTTAGGCCAAGAGCAAAGTCATGTAAGATGCCAACGTTAATATCAGCCGCATACTTCATTACGGATCGATATAGATTGTCAAAATCACTGTAATTGCTCACTAAAAGGAGCACTAATTTAATCAGCCAATTGTCATAAAATATTTAGTGTTAGCAAGTCTCACCCAGCGTTGAGAATCCGTTGAGACGAGATTAGTACATTTCCAAATCGTAGTCGGGTGCACGGCTGGGACCATATGTCCTTTTATCAAGCTGCAGCATCGGCGCGATAGGGAACTACGCATCCACAAGACCACCACGTTGTTAGAATCCAGCTGGCTTATAAAAATTTTACTTTGCAAATGCCGATAAAAATTGTGATATGACAAGAATCACGGTTATGCAGCGTTTACGCATAAATGGCCCCCTATGTGAAAGTTTTGTCCACCCTCAGTGTCTCTGCCACCATCAAATATATGGTGTCTTTCACACCATGGTGTTTGTGATTGCATTTTCAGATAGTATACATAGGTTGTCTAGTGTCGATAATAGTATGGTGTACACCACACCATAAAATTCATATGTTATTTACACGCCTTATATAATGTGTTTGTGGATGGTGTCTTTGACACCGTCAGTAATAAACAATAGGTAAGTTTAGCCACTGTAATTAAGTTGATGGTGTCTGGTACCTTTTTGTTGCATTCTATAGTTTAGGCATATAACCGTAACCACTGAGTGGTGTGGTCTTGACCATTGGGGGACCAAACTTTCACATGGGGATCCTTTGCAACAAATGGTGTACACCACACCATAAAATATATATGTTATTTACACGCCTTATATAATGTGTTTGTGGATGGTGTCTTTGACACCGTCAGTAATAAACAATAGGTAAGTTTAGCCACAGTAATTAAGTTGATGGTGTCTGGTACACCATTTGTTGTATTCTATAGTTTAGGTGTATAACCGTACACCACTGAATGGTGTGGTCTTGACCATTGGGGGACCAAACTTTCACATTGGGATCCTTTAAAACGTAAACGCCGCATTAAGCAGATTGTTGTGGATTTTCTTCGACGAGGCAATTTTTGATTTTATTTATCAATAAGAGAACAAATATACAATTGACTAATGTTATAAATTAATAAAATAAAAACAACGGCGGCTCACTGCAATATTATGTAAATCTATGAACAAAATAGAAGTAAAAAATTCAGAGATTTTCAGATGAACTTGTTTCTGGATCATGAGAACTTACAACATATTCCAATCGGCAAGGAATAACTCAGAATCAATCTCATGAAAACGGGGCATTAAGGCGTTAAAAACGAAGACGGAGGACGCGCAAGAATTCTAAAACGGGAACAGGAGTAAATTTGGAATCTAGGTTAATGTGAAAATTTAAGCCAAATTAATGCAATAACTTGAACACCTAAAGATTGTAAAAACGTGCGATTACACCACGTCTAGGCTTCCTTCAGATTGAGATAGGGAATGACGAGTCGGCATAATTACCTATATGCCATAAAGTTGACTCTCCCTGGGGACCTCTAGTAATCACACCACATACAGATACGTGTGCCACCGAAAGGGACTAATGCTTAGTTTACATTATAAGTTGCCCACCATGTGCATGTTTTGTCCACGTACAGCCTGCGTAGCACCGTTAACGATATGACTAGCAGTGATAAAATTCATTGGCAAGATGCCTTGTTATTTTTTCTGTTGTAGGGAGTTTATACAGCGCAAGCTTTGTCCATGCACTTCCTACGCGAAGCTGTAAACGGCATGGTTTATGGGATACAATCAATTAGCGTAAATATTTTCAAATTTCACTTAGCTATTTTTCTCGCCTTTTTTTAAACAACTGTTCAATTATAGGGTATCGAAGACAACTTAGTGTAATATACACAGTGCCGATAGTCGACGGTGCAGCTGAGTAACCCGTCAACGCTATTGGGAGGGGTTTTGTTGTGATTCATACAGAAAGAACTTCGAAAAGTTGTTCCTCTAGTACAAATTAGTTGGTTTTTATTCTTTAGATGTTATTTTCGAAGACGATAACCGTTTTGAAGTGTGAATCGAAGACAACGTTCTAGACTATATGTTTAAATCATAAATTTTATATATCTATTATCAGTATAAATTATTCTATTAGGACCAGGTTAATCCTGTGGTATTCTGGCATATCGTGCTTGGTACGACGTGTGACATAAAGCTTGAGAAAATATTAAAACAATGTCGTTACAAATCCTGACTGCTCTGACAACAAAATGATAATATAATATTTTAATAGCTATGAAAAACATCCAACAATAAGCCATCTGGTACAACAGATTTAAGCAATTGATATCACACTGTGTCACAACTATTTAGAAATATAACTGTAAGAAATAAATGATGCCGTCTTTATAAAATCTAATCGTCGAAATCTCTATGTCAACATAAGGAAATAGCTGCCCAAGACGCATACCTAGCATGGTGTGTTTGTGAGCATTTTTGCCACTAATTTAATAATTTTTCATTTCTCTTTAATTTTGGAAAAAGCCATGTCTTACCCGAATGGATAGGGATCGTAGGCTTCGAAGGGCCGGAAGCTCCGCCAGGTTAGGGTCGAAGACCTACGAGAGAGTTCGTCTGGGGAAGAGGGGGGTAAATTTCTGAAATTTTTAGGAACCCAAAATTTCCCCGATTTTTGCCAATTTGCTTTTCCTAATTTTTCCTATTTTTTACTAAATTTTCCTCATAATGTTTGCCATTTTCACCCAATTTTGTTATTTTCACCGAAATGTTCCGCGCCATAGGTGCGTGGCGGCGACGTGTAGGGCTTGTTGTGGGTAGTGCGGAGCGTTCAAATGGTTGTAAATTTCGCGTGAATGGTGCGACCCTTGGGTTGTTAAAACCATTTTATCGATACTTATGATCGGGATCCTTTCAATACCTACAGAGAACGTTCGATATTCGGAAAATAGATTTGGTATTCTAACCAAAAGTCTCGATAATCTCGTAACCAAATTTCCATACTCAATCTGTATAAGTAACTAGTTTTCATATTCACTTTTCTATTACACAGTTTATCAAAAGACGCCATCATAGAGGAATATTGATAATATCCACTAATTACTTAGAGAACAAGTTATCATTATAACCATAACCAAGGTGATATGCGCAGCAATGCATTTCAAGATTATCTACTTGGTATGTAAAAACCTAATGTGCGTTTGTCGCTTTACTGATTTGTGCTCCCGTAACGATTAACTCAGACTATGTCTTAGCATGATAATGACGATAAGCAAACATAGCTTATTTTTATGAACAGAAAAAAACAAGCTAATTTGGTATTTAAACCAAATTTTGGATGAACGCTATTTAAAAACGATGACCATGTTGACAAGTGATAGATATTGCACATGACATCTATTCTGTTGTGCGCGAGTAAACCTAACCTGCGCCCGCTGACTATCCTATTTTGTTATTTGGGAAAAATTACGTTACCGAACTCAATCTACTCAAGCAAAAACTTGTTGTCTTCTGTTTGCAAACATCAAAATTGTTTGTGAACAAAATTTTATCGCTTTTGAATTAATAAGGGTTATGTTCGCGAACATAATGACAAACTAAAGGACCCCTTCGTTTATGCCGTGGAGTTTACATTGAATTTGTTTGCGAACAGAGACGAATCTTAATAGAAAACTAATAATCGTCGCGGAATTGTTATTGGCCGATGCTGATTCACTACTTCTGGGCTAGCAATGAATCGAATCCCCTTTCTTACTTGCTCCCTAACAACGGATGTGGAGTCGACATCGGGTTTTACAAAATAGGATAGTTAGTGGGCGCAGGCTAAGTTTAGTCGCGCATTAGACACAAGTTTTCCGACATTCTATTTTTCTCTAAGTACAAAACAGATTTGGAATATAATTTACATTTAGTGAGTTGGCCTGTTCAAAACATAAGACGACAAAGCACTCAATTCCTGAATACTATGGATTTTCATTTTTTCAATATCAATTTCTTAACTATATATATTAATTAGTGTGGGATAGCCATAAGATATTCATGTAAAAAGTTCATGGATTCTAATAAATAATTAAATCAAATATTATTTTAGCTAAAGTATTGAATTTTGTTGTTAAAGTGGCAAAATCGCACGGCAACGCTTAAATCGGTGATAACTTTAGATAATGTTTAAATGTTAACTTTAGAACTTTTTTACTGTTTTAGACCCCAAGTCAAGCTGATGGGTATAGTTTTAGGAATACTGTTGAAAATGCAACAGTTTAGTGCGGACGATTCAGTGGCGGCATCTGCCTGCAACAGACGAGTTAGACTAAATTAGTTTGTAGTTTTATAAGAATGTAAGCTTAAAGGCGTGTTGGCACGCTCAAACGTTTTGTTCAAATTTTGATCAAAAAATCTTTCTGACAGTTTTGTAAGATATTCTTTAAGCTATGTTAATATTAGCTTTGATCAATACTTTGGACTGTTCAAAATTTTCGAGGATATTCGTTTAGCCATTGATCGGCGAGATGTATTGCCTGAAAACGTATGAGCTAAAATTTTGATCTCAAACTTTGAAATATTGCAATTTTCCGTTAAAAGTCGCCATCAAATTATAATCAAAATTTGTTCAAATTTTGAGCTAAAATATTGATCAAAAAGTTTGAGCAAAAATAACTTGAACATGTAAGCGCACTCTTAGGTTTAGTATATTGCTATCAGTATATACAACTTACCTTACCTCATGCCTTCAGCATGACTTGGGCCTTGTTAAACAGATATGTATAGTAGACGTGTTGAGGAAAGTGTTTAGCTTCTACATGTTATTATATATATATATCATTGAGAGTTCGGAATAACCTGAAACGCTTCAAGGGATTATTAACTTAGCGCAAGATGCATAATCTTACTTTTTGTGCGAAATCCTGTAAGCTTGTAATATTTGGTGCTCAATTACCCTAAAAATCACGCTTATAATACATTGCGTATATACGATAGAAACCGAACATTCCATGCCTGGTGAAATGTTTCGCGTTTTGGAAACAGTTTAGTTATCCGGTCGTCATTTCTTGCGATGAGTGGATCGCTGAAGTCGTCGTGTGCCACGGATTTCGTTGTCTTCACAATCTGTGTATTCATTGCGATCAGGTGTATGGACGCCTTCATCCTTACGCGGTCCTTTGTTCGATAGCGGTCTCCGGACAAAAATGTTTTGACCTATTCTGAAATAAAAAAGTTTGCATTCGTATCGATTCGCAAAGTACATTGTTTAATTCATAAAATTTGTAAAATCCAA
This sequence comes from Trileptium ribeirensis, assembly GCA_030248225.1. Taxonomy (NCBI): domain Eukaryota; kingdom Metazoa; phylum Nematoda; class Enoplea; order Enoplida; family Thoracostomopsidae; genus Trileptium; species Trileptium ribeirensis. Next base: position 23,261 of record JASANE010013003.1, read on the forward strand.
CCCGAAAGAAAGTAATTTGATGGATTAGATTAATGCTTATACCTATGATCAATGTATCAAGAAAGGGACTGCTTAAACTAGCAATTTCAGATTTCAGCTTTTAGACTGCAGTTATTTTGTCAAAATTTGTTGGAAAAATGATCAATATAAATTTTGTGAGCGTGTTAAGTTGTTTTTAGTTAACAGACAACAGATAACGTTGAAAATGATTCATTAATTGCAACATTTTTAAAATATATGACTGACATGCGATGTCAGCCAGCGTTATATTCGCACATAAAGTGAAATCACCTTAAAATCACACAAACCATATATTATAATCCAAGCTATTTTAGGATCGAGTCTTTCAGTAAAAGACTTTTTCAGCATACGCTTTTATAATCAACGATTAACACCCACACATATAATGAATATTTCTGCATTTAGTACACATAAGGTATTCGTGAAAATAATATTCAGCGACATTTAAAGTATAAACATTGCGTTATACGCTTTTTTACATTTCTAAGTATGCAATCATTATATTACATTAGTTAAATTGAGATTCTATGGAATGCTATCCCGAAACACATTTTGGATCTCATATGATTGCGACTCTCTTCCATATAAACTGGACAGTTAAGCTATATCTGTATTATATCACAACAAAAATTAATGAAATTTTTAAAAATGCTAAGCTGGTACCGCTGACATGACACAAAGGCGCGTGCATGCTGAAATTTTTGAGCCCGTAATTAGCCGCGAACATTAAAGGTCTGTAGACTGCCACTGGGTCCTTAACCGCGGTCTCAGAAATTTTTTTCTGGTCCGCGAAGCCCACATCTTGTTGACGTATATCAAAAGCTTTAGAAGTTCATAATTATTGACTTTAAACTTTTCTTCTGAACTTGGCTTTGCAATAGTTAATTTTTTTGCCTCAGATGTTCGCCGTCCAGGATGCATGACGGAAATGTGACCTATTTGCATCAGCTACCTCCTACCGCTTGCCTACCAGCTACCTTAAACGAAAAATTTCCCGCTTAGCGACAATGTGAAATTGGTCAAGCTCCCTCGCATGATCTTTGCCTAAGCTTCCATTTCACGTATCAGTCTGTTTTTTTCTCACGGGTGCTAACGCAGCTTTTTGTATAGCAGCGTCTAAACGAAATGAATCGTCCACTTATTAAAGTGAACTTGGTGGAATGGTAAAATATCAGCTTGGCCACTTTGTTGGTAGCGCCCATTATCCCATAAAGGCACCCACGATGTGGTCACTATACAAAATAACATGATTTTGATAGCGGGTGGTGAAAAGAACCATCAATTTAATAGGATATTGCCCGCTAAACAGACCACTATACCTTCCTCGTGGTGCTAAACTACACGGAACAACATAGTCACTTTAGCAACAGCGTCACTTAACATGTAATGTTGTCATTACACGTACCCGCGCACAGATTCGGGTTGGCATACTTAAATCCCTAGGAATATTTGTTCTATACAGTATAATTGTTTTAAAATTAATGTGTTCTAGATAATTAATAATGTGGTAGAAAATTTATTTCCATAAATAAATAAAAATGGCAGTTGTTCTACGATTGTTATCTCGATGAACCCATTAAGACAATGCTATCGTATCCTTCTTACCACTAGCAGTAGGCTATAACTTTGAGCAATTTGGTATCCGTATTATCGCACTTCCGCCACACATTTGTAAAACTAACGCAGCAGTGACGAAGTGAGTTTGACTAAAATCGTGCTTAACTATTCGGATTCTAATCCAACAGTTTATCAGCTCGATTTTGGACAAAGTCACGAGCGTTACAATTCAGCAAACCATTTAAAACGATTGTCACATAAAATTGCTTTAGGAAACCAAATAATGAACGTAGTAAATAACATCGTATACACGCAATTGAAAATGCGATGTATCGTTTTACTTTTAAGCGAAGTTTTGCATATTTTTTTTAAAGTTTTCTCGTTCAGTGCTATTGACCATTTAGTAAACATTTCCATGAATATAATATACGAAAATATAAAGTTATCACATAAATTACAATAATTGTACTACTTGCTGTTTCAAGATCTATATACCTTGTTTGTCCCCACGCTTCGTCACATTCACCTTTCTCGTTGCTTAATACCCATGTAGTGTGAATAACGGTTTGATCAGTGCTATTGACCATTTAGTAAACATTTCCATGAATATAATATACGAAAATATAAAGTTATCACAAAAATTACAATAATTGTACTACTTGCTGTTTCAAGATCTATATACCTTGTTTGTCCCCACGCTTCGTCACATTCACCTTTCTCGTTGCTTAATACCCATGTAGTGTGAATAACGGTTTGATCAGTGCTACTGACCATTTAGTAAGCATTTCCATGAATATAATATACGAAAACATAAAGTTATCACATAAATTACAATAATTGTACTACTTGCTGTTTCAAGATCTATATACCTTGTTTGTCCCCACGCTTCGTCACATTCACCTTTCTCGTTGATATAACGGTTCGCAATCGCAGTGTAATTATCGTGTTCTTTCAGAATACATAATAATTAATCACATTTTGTAGTTGGCTTCATGCAATTATAACGGGTACCCGCGGGCGGATAAAGGCAAAGTTTCACGGGTACGGGCTGGTACGGGTACGGGGTGCCGCCTCACGGGCGGATACGGGTACGGGGTGCCGCCTCACGGGCGGATACGGGTACGCAAAACGGCTCTACCCGCAAGGCTCTATCCCTAACAGATATATAATTGCTGTTATACGTATATAAGCCTCATGAACTTTTAACGACTTACAAGTGTCTTGTTATCAAAATTGAAATTATTTACTTTTTATCTCCAAATCCACTGTTGTAGGTATATTGCCGGAGATGTTTCTGGTTTAACGGCCGGATTTAGCAGCGTGATAAGTCGTTTTGTCATCATGCAAAGCTTGATAATTTTTGGTTAGCTTAAGTATAAATTTGCCACACTGTCTATTATCAAGTTATCAGATATAACCTCACTAAGATTCAAACTCACACACAGTGGTAAATCGGCATGAAGGTGGTAACGCAATGAGAAGAGAGATTGGAAAATGCTTTAAAGGAACATTGTCTTGTGAATTATCTAAAATATGTAGTATACTGTGGTTTTCCTCATTTTTAGAGAATCATTCGAGAATCAAACATAGTTATGGACTTCCTACAGCCCAAAATTTTTTTATCCGTCGCATGATGAATTAACACTTCTATGTTATTCTGAAATGGTGCATCTTTATCGCGAAAATGTACTCACCCTCTGGAATTCGGTACATATAATATTACTAGATGCTGAGCTGAGACCATTGGGCGTAACACCATTGCTTTTAAATATTATTTAGCCAGCTGAAGCTTTGGAAGATTGGTAGATTCTGGTACGGAAAATATTTCCACCTCTTATTTTGTAGGCATATCTGCAATCAACGATACATGCCTATCAGAGATCCACGTAAGCACAGGAAAACTTGAGCTCAGTAGAGCCGATTATTGCTATTAAAGCCATAACTTGGAAACTGGACATATCTTTGTTCAAAAATCTTGCATTTGGATATGGGCAATTATTTCATGGGTTGGAGCATATTATGCGTGAGTCCACTTTAGGTGCGCACACAAAGGTTGTTCTTTTGTCAAAACCGTAAATTGATGCGAGCAGGAATTTGCGTTCAAGTTTTGCCATTGGTAATGTCATTTTTGTGAACGCCAACGTGGACTCTGAAATATACGAATGGAATATGTAATCGCGCAGATTTGTTCGTTACGCACGTTTGTATGCGTTCATCAAATGGCATTCTGATTCGGACAGCAATGTTCGTGGTCTACTTGTGTATTAGAACATACGAGAAAAAAGGGATTAGTGAACGCGCTTTCACTTGTACGCGGTCAGCAAAATGTGATGCTAAATTGCAAAGTAGTGACCGCGAACAGCGCCTACGCGTTGCTGCCTCGTAAATCGTGTAAGTGTACAGAACGAAAAATCGTGATTTGTTCACGTTCATCGCTTTTAACCATCGTGAACTGACTTGACAAAAGAACAACCTAGGTGTACACACTTAAAGTGCCATCAAGCATTAGGAATATATCGATGATATGCATATTATAGGTCACAGCTGACTGTCAAAATTTGCAACAAATACCGCCAATCATCCTCAAAATAGATCTACGCCATTTCGAGACAAAATAGTTATTTTTGCACTCTTATTCAGCCCTGCTGTTGCAATAGATCATGTAACCCACATTGTGAAAATTTTAATCAAATCACTTTTTGAGGTTACCATATTACAAACGGACACAAGAATATTTGACTTGATTTTCGTTTTAAACTAGGGAGTTTCTTAACCTTGGTGCAATGAAAAGAAAACATACATATAAATGTTCTTGACAATATGTGCTAATGGTTAAACGCAATATATAGTAAAAAATTACGGACATCCACGTATTTGTTCTTGTGGTATAATTTTTCCAATAAAAATCTGCATTGATGTGATAACTCAATAAGTAAGAAACAAGATGATCTATCTTTAGCAAAAAATTTACAAAACTGGTTTCTATCTAGAGCGTTTTCGGTGGCGAGGTGGCTGTGTAGTTATAGCGTTTTCGGTTCTTGCTTAGAGTAGTATCTGTCGCAATCTGTTAATGATTTCTAAACGACAGTTATCCTTGCCTACAACTAGGAAGAACATGTTTGTGAGTCCATCTATGAGTTCTGGAACAAAAGGGATCACACCAGTCTATGCAAAGGCATTTGACCTTGGCTAGTTCGTCACGCCATTTTCCTTGCCCACCATGTGCATGGCAGCACATAGTACTGTGCGGTAAGCCTGGCCAAGCAATTTCTTTTTGATCGACGCCAGTACAACCCACAGATGTATATGGATACCTAATTTGAACGTCCAAGATAATTAGATTTGAGTAGATACCGCGCCTTACGAGAACTACCAAAGCTAGCGTGAAGCACCCGGGTAGCTTAGACGGGTCGGGAACCCGGATGCGAATTGCTACTCTGGGCACAGCCCATGCCTAGCAAAATGCTACCTGAATACAACGGTAGAGCTGTAATGAAATCTGGCCTTCCTGCCATAAATCACAACAACACCCATTTATAGTTAAATTATAAAATTATAAATAAATATTACTTTATAATAATTGTAGTTAAGACATTTTTAAATACATAATAGTTTTATTATTATTATTAATAAATGTGATTATTCGACTTAACAATCTGTAACTAACATGTAAATTCCACATGAGTTTAATTTAATACAATGCTCAGACATTACCACCGCCACTACGCATTGTTACTATTAGTCTTCTCAATCCGTTCGATCACACACTTTCCCATCGCGGTGTATTAGGAGCTTCCCACTTCTTAAATATTGTTTGTTTGTTTGTGTGTTACTGCTATTGCTATTTATGATGTGTAATGTGATGAAAAACGCAATATTTCACGTTGTCACCAAATTCTCCTAAAGTTATCATCTATCGAAAGCGAAGAGAGAAGACATTATTTTATATTTCCCCAAGTTGTCAAGTTCGATTTTCAAATTAGTCGCTTCATTTCAACGTGACGAAAGCATTTCATATTTTTGGAATAAACATCAAGATGTGGTGACAGTATTAATATAATATTGACAGAAACTTTGGAGATTTTATTTTGATACATGCTCAAGCCAGAACGGCGATGTGGATGTGTCCCAACTATAACAACAAAACAACAAAGAAGTTTACTAACAAATAGCATACCGATATCCGGAAAATCAGCGTAACGAGGTTTGTATCCGGCGTTAAGGCTATCAGCCAGAACATTTGTGGGAGAATCTTTCTGAAGCTTAACGTACGCATCTACCGTTCATCATTCAGTTTTACCAATAGCCGCCACCAAGTTCCATTTCTTGTGAGACTTAAAGAACGTGAAAATTTTTTGGTCATCGCTGGGCACCTCTATTGCACAACTTGCAAACTAGTCCCGAGTTACCTTGCCACCGAAACACATGGGTATGTCGCTGGCTAAAGCTCAGATATCAGTCAGTTAACCAGACGTGATTAATGTATATTGGAAGATCTAACCTGCGACACTGATGATCGCAATAAAACCGGTAATGTTGATGGTTTAGGTTCGCATCCATGGAGCAAACCTGAATTTAGAAACCGCATTAACAAACAAAATTTTTTCACACTTACAGCTAACCAGACGTGATTAATTTACATTGGAAGATCTAACCTGCGACACTGATGATCGCAATAAAACCGGTAATGGTGATGGCCTAGGTTTGCACCCATGGACCAAACCTGAATTTAGAAATCGCATTAACAAACAAAATTTATTCACACTTACAGCTAACCAGACGTGATTAATTTACATTGGAAGATCTAACCTGCGACACTGATGATCGCAATAAAACAGGTAATGTTGATGGTTTAGGTTCGCATCCATGGAGCAAACCTGAATTTAGAAATCGCATTAACAAACAAAATTTATTCACACTTACAGCTAACCAGACGTGATTAATTTACATTGGAAGATCTAACCTGCGACACTGATGATCGCAATAAAACCGGTAATGTTGATGGCTTAGGTTCGCATCCATGGAGCAAACCTGAATTTAGAAATCGCAATAACAAACAAAATTTATTCACACTTACAGCTAACCAGACGTGATTAATTTACATTGGAAGATCTAACCTGCGACACTGATGATCGCAATAAAACCGGTGATGTTGATGGCTTAGGTTCGCATCCATGGAGCAAACCTGAATATAGAAATCGCATTAACAAACAAAATTTGTTCACACTTATGTACAAGCGGCAGTTACATTTACAAGATATCTTTATTACACTATAATGAGTACGCTCGAATAAATCAAAACTACGATTTAAAATTACGTTATGTAACACTTAGTAGTAAGATTACGAACAAATGCAAGCACAAATATACTTAATTTGCTTACAAGATTTGTATTTCAAGATTCTGCAACTCTAACAAATAAATAATAAATAAGTCCACAAACCAAGCTTGAAAGCATAATCTACTACACATATGCGAATTAAGCTAATTTATATGAACCTGAACAGCTAATAATGAATAAACAATCATTAAAAAAGATCAACGTTAGAAATATTCAAATGCATTAGCTTTAAAGATCACTGTAACTATATAACTATGAAAGCATATCGCGTTATAAATATGATGTTCTGTTCCTTTTTAAACTACAGTGTCTGTGATAGCTACTTTCGCCGCACTCTTGAATACGCATCACCAGTGTGATCACCTTGCGCATTTATGGAAATTGACATAATAGAATGAGTACAACGTTACTTTACTCTCAGATTATTCGCTAGAGCTGGTACTCCTGCGCAAACCTATAAATCGAAACTCTAATATCTCAATATCGAACCATTACAGCTTAAACATTTGAAGTTCGACCTTGTCATGGTTTACAAATGCCTAAACAATGAGGTAAAATCCTGCTCAAACATTTCTATTCAGTCAACAAATATGAACACTAAAAGTCACATTTTGAAGCTCACAAAACCTCGGTTCAATGTCAAGGAATTCAGCTCCAGCTTTACGGTAGGAACCATGGATCCCTGGAATTCACTCCCAGAATTAGTGCAAAATAAGCACTTGGTACGAAATTATTCATAAAAATTTAGTGCTTTACTCAACTTAGTGAATTTATTAAATAGACTCCTGCCTATGGCAGACACTCTTAACTTGAGCAAGGTGTAAGTTGATTTCGTTCCCTACCTAGATTTACTATTTTTATTGGATATTTCAGTATAGTTCATGCAGCTTAAAATATTGCGTTCGTGTTATATGTCACAATATTTTCGGTGCAAGTAACATGTAAATTTTCTAATAAATTATTTGTTGTTGAAAGCGAGGAAACAGAGGGAAAGCGAGGGGACAGATACAGCTAAAGGGACATTATTTTCAACGAATGTTTTGAAACATCTGTTGTTGAGAGTTTGAGAAATATGTTAGGGTGCGTCCTGAGTCAACACATTTTGCTCAGTTGCTAATTCGTTATAGAGGTTAGCCAACTGTGGAAAATTCGCTAGTTCACTATATTAGTTCTCCAAAAATTGTTTTTACGTGAGCGAATAAGTGTTGTTAAATTATTTAATATTTGTGTTCTTCATTTTAAAACGTGCCAAAAAATTTTTAAGTTTGTGTAAAAAAATTTACGAAAACCTTATAAATATTTTATTTCGTGTCGCTAGTTTATGCCAAATATGAATGTGTTTACCACAAATTTAGTTGAATCTACTCAGGTATCAAAGTTCGTAAAATCTACAAAACACATAGAAAAATATAAGAACGTTGGTGTAAACAATGTAACTGTTAAATAAAGTAGTAAACAAGCTACCCTGTCGGAAACACATACTATGTGTCAAGAACTTTCGTTTGAAAACAAAAAAGTTTTCTTCTTAAAAGAAGAATGTCACAGCAGTCATATTGCTATTAATAATAGAATTTATGCGCCTGGACTACATATAGTTATTTAAATATAAACTTTACGACGGTTCAGCATAATATATGGTTTTTGAAACATGTCAAATTATTTGACTTCAGCGTTTGCTAATATGCTGTCTATGAAATAGCAAGAATGAATTTAGACCTGGTAAAGTTGATAATATAATTTTCGATGTCATCAATTCTCGGAATTCCTAAGTGTTTTCATCTCAATTGTAGTCAACAAATCCGAGACGTTTGCTGCATGCCATTTTTGCCTGGCATGCAGACTCCAGCGGTCGGATCTGAAAGGGCTTTGACTATAACAGATACGTGCAGTGGAGTGCAACCAAAGCTGTAATGCACACTCTGACAAAAGGTGAAATCAATGTCACAGCCTGACGGCTGTGACAAAAATAGGACTATTGCAGTACCAATGACTCGTTTGATGTTTTGTGGTGTCCTCAACTATCAACGTTAGCTTCAATATTAATGTATTTCAGTGTCAAACTAATCTTTTCATAATCAGATCAATACATTTCAATATCTACGTTATCTTTACTTACACGGTAATTATTATTACAAGGCCATTGATAAGTAAGTATATTATAATATTTTAGTCATAATTATATTAAACTAATTCAAGTCGTATCAATAGACCTCATCGCATCCGCTGTAATGGCGGCATAGTGCTTTTAATTTTATTTTGAAGTTCTTCCATATATGGCAAGTTCAAATATCAAATTGCTCAAAACGTCGTCGCAAAATCGATGAATTTGATTACCGCCAGACCAAATAACCGGGAGCGATCATGAATAGAAGGTGGACACGCTAAGATAAAAACACGCCACAAATAATCATTCTTAAGATACGAAAGCTCTTTTCTTAGAGAAAAAGCATGTTTTGATATTTTCAGTGGGGTGTAGGCACGGCGTGCACCTCCATTTTGATTTTTTAGGAAGGGCCTGTGCCCACTCTGTCCGCCACTTATCGGGTCTGGGAGCCACATCTCATATAACAAGTCAATGTTTGTTCATTTTTAGACTTTTTTAGTAGTAGTAGTATATCGTTTATTACCGGTCATTGGATGTTGCCGCTCGAAGGGTTTTGCATCCGGGGTTACGTCCATCATAGCGAGCCCAAACATTAAGGAATAGCCTGACTGCAACATCCTCTGCCAGCCTTATGCAAATATAACACAACATATGGCACAAATTTAAATAAACATGACTTACAAGACCAGTCAATAAACGAATTAAATCAGAAAAAGGGGTAAATCCACTTATATTTCTGATTACATATTTCGATCAAATTTTACAAATCTGGTTAAATCAACTTTATGGAGTAGTTTCTTGAAACTATCTGGACTAACGTTTTTCTGCAAAATGTCGAAGGTGTTTTCGCTCAAATACTGATGAAATTTCATCGACTCGCCCAGATCATGAGTCAAAATTTCGCTGCATTAAATTGAAATTTAAATAAAATTGCTCAAAATTTTCAATCATGTTCAGCAACTCTCAAGTGTTGTACGCGGCGATATGTTACTGTTGATAGTGACAAGTTAATTTGCCGTTTGTCACTATTTCCACAGGGTTTCGATTCGTTGCTTGACGCATTACAAATATATGAATATTTGCAATTGTGTTGAATTGAATTGGTTATAAAATTTTACAGTGAAATTTGAAAATGATAATGAAAAACACAAATATGGAAATAAATAATGTTTAACAGTTCCTTAGCTTCAGTGCTCTGTTGTAATTTTGCGATAAAGCTGATGGGAATCACAATCAAAAAGTTTATTGTAGCAACAGTTCTCTGCAATAAATGGTACTTAGCCGACAATAAACAAGTAATGTAGGTGCTGTTAAAACTTTGTCTAGCTCACCTATGAAGTCTATTCGATACATGTGTATGTTGACAATAGCTGCAGTACGGTACAATATGTTCACCAATGATTAATATGTCAATTCGAAGTAATTTAAGCATAAACTTATTAAACAAATAACCCATCAGTATAGGACTCCATGTTTTAACAGTTTTAACAGGAGCGAATCCAGAGGGACAGAGGAGGCACGAGTCAGAGCTAAGTTGGGTTGTCAAAAATTTGAAAAAATATAAAAAACGTTCTTAGGCGAAGCCTTAGTATATTAAAAACGGCATAGCATGCATTTCACTTCCGTCACTGAGTTATATTAGCCCAAGGATTGTATGAAATCACTTAGATGATACAGGCTAGCTAATAACAAAAAACAAGCAACTGCACAAAACGTAAATATTAAGAAAGAAAGAGTAGTAATATGAAATAAACCTATTAACTAATTGGTTACTAATTCACTTCCATTACTAAGTTACATTGTCTCGGGGATTGTATGAAAACACGTAGAAGGTAGAGATCAGCTAATAACAGAAAACAAGCAGCTGCACAAAACGTAAATATTAAAAAGGGAACTGTAGTAATATCTGGTGAATCTATTGACTGATTGATTACTAATAGTTAAATTATCCGATAAACTTTAATTGAGAGTTCAGTTACACAAATTGGAACGAACGCAGGCGAAAATTTGTGTGATTGATGCCTGTCTTCTCAGTAATTTTGCTTTTGACTGAAAATGCTCATTTCATGCTATAGCCATATTTTAAGCATTCAAAATATAAAGATTACAACGCTAGACTTGTTTAAAATAATTGATTTGGAATTTATTAATGAATTAAAATGTTTATAAACATAAATGTCAAGCGTTGAATTATTTACTTAATAAAATAATAATTAAAATGCGTCGTTAAACTAAGACACTGCTTTGGAAATTAAACTTAATTTCGTTGGCCTGTAAGTCACACGACCGTGTGTCGTCTGTATTGTAGTTTTACGAATTTTTCTTGTTTAAAAGCCGTTATTGCTTGTAGATAGTGTGATGTAGCTAGCGTATATAGCGTAGCTGAATACGAGTTTATTGGTGCCTGTGGTGTGGTTGTAGCGTACAATACCCTTGTAAGCTAGATTGGTTTTCACGCAATTCCATTCAGGTTGAAGAAT